>SJXQ01008584.1:190287-204542 GCA_006408695.1 Aepyceros melampus | reverse complement strand
ACGCATCCATTGTCAACTTGTGGGTTTTTTAAAGATTTTCTCTATTTTTTTTGGTTGTACGAGGTCTTCGGTGCTGCCCAGGCTTTTCTCTAGCTGTGGTGCGCAGACTTCTTGTTGTGGTGCCTTCTCCTGTTGCAGAGCATGGACTAGGCGCATGGGCTTCAGAACATGCGGTGCCTGGGCTCAGTAGTTGGGGCGCATGGGTTTCCTTGTCCTGCAGCATGTGGAATCTTCTGGGAATGGGGGTTGAACCCGTGTCCCTTGCATTGGCAGGCAGATTGTTTACCACTGAGCCAAGTCATGACTTCTTATCCTTGCTCTCTCCCTAAGAACTAGGTGATCTCTCTAACCTCACTATGGCTTGGGGAAAAATAAGGAGGGATTGAACTAGACAAATTCCCAGTCACTAACAGTTCTAACTATTTTATTCAGCCTGATGATGTATACAAAGATAATCAGGGAAATGGCATTCAAGGTATCTGATTATACCAAGATATCACTGAAAAATGCTATCTTGACTGTTTTAAACCAGAGAATTTATTAAAATTAATACACATAGCCAAGAAAGAGCTCAAGAATTTCATGTCTCCTTTTTCTGTGTTAATTAGTCTCTATTTTTATGTGAATTTAAGATCAAGATTGTATCCAAACAGCCATGTATATCTGAAGCACAATTATTTGCCTTGGGTTTCCTGATACTAATTCTTCTCTTTAAACCAAATTATTTTCAAAAACTCTAACTGTCCTGAAAGCTCGGAAATGAGGAAAGGGAAAAACACAAACTAGTTTAATGCAATGAAAAAAAATCTTTCGGCCCCACTTAGAACGTCTAAATGGCTTTCACTTTCCTTGGTCACTAAATACTCACAAGGCCTTATTCTATTAGTTACTAAGGTAACCCAAAGCTGGCAGCATGTTGACATACCTTTCAAGGACGAGAGATTTTGCAGTATTTCATAGATAATGTCACATTAACCTCAAACTCATTCTTTTTACAAAAGAACAATAATTATTGGAATGAATCTGTTGTAATTTTATTCTTTGGATATTTTGTTGTTGTTGTTGTTTAGGACTTCTTGCTGCACTTTTCTTCAGCTTGAATACTATTCTGTTTTTAAAATAATGCAAAAGTAGAAGTCAGATATCTTTCATGATTCCTGCATTAAACCACTCATTTGTTCCTTGTATGGATTATACATAGCCTGGGTCAGAATCCGGGTAGTCATCCAGATGGTCGTCAAGAGAGGACCTCCTTTGATCTCCCCTTAAAAGCCCCTTATGTTGTTGTTCATCACTCAGTCATGTCTGACTCTGCGACTCCATGAACTGTAGCATGCCAGGCTTCCCCATCTTCCACTATCTCTCAGAGTTTGCTCAAATTCATGTCCATCGAGTCAGTGATGCCGTCCAACCATCTTATTCTCTGCTGCCCCCTTCTCCTTTTGCCTTCCATCTTTTCCAGCTTCAGGGTCTTTTCCAGTGAGTTGGATAAGGATATGCCTAATGAAAATTAAGGCAAAAAGGATGTAATAAGGATGAAAAATAAAAACAGATGATCTTTTTGTCATTAACTGCAGTGCATAAACTCAGGTAAGAGAAGTAAGATTTTCTGTCCTCATGTTATAAATGAGAATTGTAGCTAGGAATCAAGTGTATTTCCCCCATAGCCCATCCTTAGAATATGAATGTAGATGTGCTACCAGTTGTGTCTAAGAATCAGCTACTTTCCAAAGTCAAACAGTGCTGAGAGTTCATTAGTCTTCTCCAAATAATCCAAAGTAGTGATAGATTTAGATAAATGTACATTGAAGTAGATGCAGTAAATATTAACAGAATCCATACTGACAGCAGTTCTGTTGAACAATTATACACTTAAGAAAAAATTGAGATCATTGATATATAACAAATCTGATTCAAGAAAATGCCTGAATCTAAAATCATGGTAATGTTCAACTATTTGCAGAGAAAGTTTATTTATTAAATAAATTTATTAAATTTTATTTATTAAATCATATAATCCAAAGTAGTGATAGATTTAGATAAATGTACATTGAAGTAGATGCAGTAAATATTAACAGAATCCATACTGACAGCAGTTCTGTTGAACAATTATACACTTAAGAAAAAATTGAGATCATTGATATATAACAAATCTGATTCAAGAAAATGCCTGAATCTAAAATCATGGTAATGTTCAACTATTTGCAGAGAAAGTTTATTTATTAAATAAATTTATTAAATTTTATTTATTAAATCATTTATTAAATAAAACTATTGAGAAATAAATCAAGCACTCAAATTTGTGAGTGGTGAATTCCTTGCTCTTCTAAAGTTCTTTAAGTTATTATTCAACAGTCCTTGAGAGGATTTAAATTTATGTCCTTTACAGACATCTTTAAACCTCACCTTATTCACCTAGATTCTGTAAAAAAAAAAAAAAAATTATTATTATTTCTAAACTTGGTCAATTATATCAAGATCATATTGATCAAAGGGGTTAATAAAATGACTGAATAAAATATTACATAAAGTGATAGCATTCTATTCAATTTAGCAAATATTTACTACCACCCCATAATACTTAAATTGCTAAAGACTTCAATTGACTCAGTGGTTTATTTTATTCATAATACTTGTATAATTGCCTATTTAAAATTTGTTTTATTAAAGCTAATTTTTATTACTTCCCTGTGGCAACCTATCCTTTGTCTAAAGAGTGGGGAAATTATCCATCGTATTTTGTACTAGATTATTAGCATCCAATTATGTTCTAGTTAATTTGAAGATGTTAGAAAACAAATTACATATTTTGCTTACCAAAGAAAACTTTGTCACTAAAAATGCAAAATTTGTAAATACTCTATTTCTTTATTCATGAATATAAGAATATGAATTTGCATGGCATTTTTATGATAACTAATGAACAGTGTGAAATTAGTAGTTGGGGTGGCTTTATGTTATAATATTTCTCAGGAAATATTTTGTAGTTAATAATCCAGAACATTATTTGTAGTAAAGCCTGAAGTCAGGCAGGTTGATTCCTCCAGTTACATTCTTCTTTCTCAAGATGGCTTTGGCTATTCGAGATTTTTTGTGTTTCCATACAAATTGTGAAGTTTACTTTGTTAAATTTGCCATTCAATGCTGAAGGGGACCTGTCCTCTTCATACAATTCTGTCTTTCCTTCTTTCTTCTACTTTTTTATCTGCACCTTCTTTAAAAAGAAAACTCATGCATTCATTTCTTCTTTTAGATTTTTCCACCATGCTGCTTCAAATATGTTGCTTGTATAATTTTCTGAGATAAAAAATTAGAATCTAAGCTTCTCTCTGAGGGAATATTACCTTTGAAGTTCAGGGAGGCATGAGAATCAAAGTGAAATCTACAATTTACTTCCCTACAACAAATTCTGGGAAGATAAAACTAACAAGATACAAAAGGAAAAATCTGTTTCAAACTGATAATAAAGATGCAGTAATGAGTAGAAATAAAGAAAACATGAGGAAGTCATGAATAAGAACTACTTGATTTACAACAATTGCATTTCCCTAAACCTCAGCAAGCCAAAGTATCTAAACCTCAAACTTCTGATTCAGTCATTCCTGGACAAACTTTATTTCTCAAATACAAGTTTCTGTGGCAGAATACAAAGAGTAAACATACAAATGCACCCAGTGAAATCTGAGGCAAGGAATTTAGATGGATTAAACAGGAGCCACTAAAAAGAAAATCATACAGAGGTAGGTAATTTTTTTCTGGGGCTTCCTTGGTGGCTTAGCAGCAAAGAATCCGCCTACAAAGCAGGAGACACAGGAAACATGAGTTTGATCCCTGGGTCAGGAAGATCCCCTGGAGGAGGGCATGGCAACAGACTCCAGTATTCCTGCCTAGAGAATCCCATGGACAGAAGAGCCTGGTAGGTTGCAGTCCATAGGGTCACAAAGAGTCAAAGGTGACTGAACACGCATGCAATCATTTTCTAAAGATAGTAATGTGGATGTACAATTCTTGTCATCTTGCAAATCAAAATTTACACATATCCAGAAAAGAAATTTTGCATTTGGCTAACATACTCTTAATTTCTTTTTTAACAGAAAAAAAAAATAATGATGATTAAAAGCTTCCTAGTCACAAGAAATACAATGTAAAGTAAGGAATACCAGTTTTCGAATCAGAAGAAACTGAATTCAAATTCCAACCTCACCACTTACTAGCTGTAAGACTATATGATAAATTATTTAACTTTCGCTAATCTCAATTTCCTCATCTATAAAAGACACACTAGACCTACCTATGGGTCATTAGGATGATTAGATACATGTTAGATACATGGCAAAAAAAGTCTAATTAATATATAGCAGACTCTGAATCAAACAGAGAGAAGGAAGATACTATTCGGATCCTCTCAGTTTTTAATCTTAGTGGAAGAAATGGAGACTAATCAAGGAAAAACCAAAAACAATGAAATTATTAAAATTATAAATTCTACAAAGTCACTTGAAAAAAGGTAGTTTTCCCCGAGTAGGTGATGATGGAACTAAAATATATCACTGAAAAAGCTGAAAGAAAAATAAAAATGTTAGTTGCTCAGTCGTGTCCATCTCTTTGAAACTCCATAGACTGTAGCCCACCAGATTCTTCTGTCCATGGAATTTTCCAGGCAAGAATACTCGAGTCAGTAGCCACTCCCTTCTCCAGGAGATCTTCCTGACCCAGGGATTGAACCTGGGTATCCTGTATTATAGGCAGATTCTTTACTATCTGAGCCACCAGGGAAGTAGGCATTAAATAAATAAAGCCCCAAGGAAGAGCAATTAAGATAAAGGAAACATGACATGCAAAGTTCCCCTGATGAGGGAAGGACGGGTGCTTTCAAGGAAATGAAAGGAGACAACAGGTTTGAGGGACAGTGCAGTGAGAGACGCAGCAGCAGCCAGGACAAGCAAAGTCTTGTAGACCATCTTAAGGATTTTGGTCCTTGCCGTACAAATAATGAAAAAGCACTGAAAGGTTTTGAACAAAGCAGTGACATTTTTAAAACAGGTTCGCTCGGCTGCTGTGGGGATAAACTATTTGGGGCAGGAAGTTCAGTTTAGTTCAGTCACTTAGTCATGTCCGACCCCTTGCAACCCCATGGACTGTAACATGCCAGGCCGCCCTGTCCATCACCAACTCCCAGACATTACTCAAATTCATGTCCATTGCATCAGTGATGCCATCCAACCATCTCATCCTCTGTTGTCCCCTTTTCCTCCCGCCTTCAAAGTATTGGAGTTTCAGCTTCAACATCAGTCCTTCCAATGAATATTCAGGACTGATTTCCTTTAGGATGGACTGGTTGGATCTCCTTGCAGTCCAAGGGACTCTCAAGAGTCTTCTCCAACACCACAGTTCAAAACCATCAGTTCTTCAGTGCTCAGCTTTCTTCACAGTCCAACTCTCACATCCATACATGACTATTGGAAAAACCACAGCTTTGATTAGATAGACCTTTGCTGGTAAAGTAATGTCTCTGCTTTTTTATATGCTGTCTAGGTTGGTCATAGCTTTTCTTCCAAGGAGCAAGCGTCTTTTAATTTCATGGCTGCAGTTACCATCTGCAGTGATTTTGGAGCCCAAAACAATAGTCTGTCACTGTTTCCATTGTTTCCCCATCTATTTCCCATGAAGTGATGGGACCAGATGCCATGATTTTAGTTTTCTGAATGTTGAGTTTTAAGCCAACTTCTTACTCTCATCTTTCACTTTCATCAAGAGACTCATTAGTTCTTCTTTGCTTTCTGCCATAAGGGTGGTGTCATCTGCATATCTGAGGTTATTGATATTTTTCCCAGCAATCTTTATTCCAGCTTCTGCTTCATCCAGCCCAGCATTTTGCATGATGTACTCTGCATATAAGTTAAATAAGCAGGGTGACAATATACAGCCCTGACGTACTTCATTCCCAATTTGGAACCAGTCTGTTGTTCCATGTCCAGTTCTAACTGTTGTTCCTTGACCTGCATACAGATTTCTCAGGAGGCAGGTCAGGTGGTCGGGTATTCCCATCTCTTTCAGAATTTTCCACAGTTTATTGTGATCCACATAGCCAAAGGCTTTCGCATAGTCAATAAGACAAAAGTAGATGTTTTTCTGGAATTCTCTTGCTTTTTTCTTGATCCAGCGGGTGTTGGGAATCTGATTTCTGGTTCCTCTGCATTTTTAAAATCCAGCTTGAACATCTGGAATACATAGCCAAAGGCTTTCGCATAGTCAATAAGACAAAAGTAGATGTTTTTCTGGAATTCTCTTGCTTTTTTCTTGATCCAGCGGGTGTTGGGAATCTGATTTCTGGTTCCTCTGCATTTTTAAAATCCAGCTTGAACATCTGGAAGTTCATGGTTCACACACTGTTGAAGACAGGCTTGAAGAATTTTGAGCATTACTTTGCTAGTGTGTGAGATGAATGCAACTGTGCGGTAGTTTGAGCATTCTTTGGCATTGCCTTTCTTTGTAATTGGGATGAAAACTGACCTTTTCCAGTCCTGTGGCCACTGCTGAGTTTTCCAAATTTACTGGCATATTGAGTGCAGCACTTTCACAGCATCATCTTTTAGGATTTGAAATAGCTCAACTGGAGTTCCATCACCTCCACTATCTTTGTTTGTAGTGATGCTTCCTAAGGCCCACTTGACTTCATATTCCGGAATGCCTGGCTCTGGCTGAGTGATAGATACCGGAATTCTTGAGGAAGCCAAGGCAGCAGGATAAGCTGGGGATGAGAGAGGCATCAGAAGAGTAAGTGCAGGCACAGAGAAATTAGTAAGCGATAGAACCAAAATTGGCAGGTCTATCTTCCCCCAAATTTTGTGTTTTCTGGCTTTGTATGTTGTAATAAAAAACTAAATACCTGCAGTGAACAAAACATAGGAAGCAGGATACTGAGTTAAAGAATTTCCCCAGGGCCTAGCACTTAGGTTTCTTCCCAAGGATAGAATCACATGGAGAAAGTGAAGAGCACAGGACAGAAGTGTTCTCAGAAAACCAAGGGACCAAATATATGAGGGAGGGAGAGTGGCTCGGTGGTAGAAATGGCCCTGGGTACAGACCCTGCGCCCAACAAGATTGAAGCTCTAGGCCCAGCTCTGCTGCATACATTTGAACAAACAAACCCCTTCTCCTTTTCAGAACAATCTCATCTGTGAAATGACCAGGAGGAACTAGTTGATCTCTAGGATTCTTTTCAGTGCATATTATAAAGGTAACTTAGCAGAGTGATGCAGAGTACAGGTTCTGAAGCCATCATAATAACAAAAAAACATGTAATGAGCACTTACCATGCCCCAGGCATTGTTCTAAGTATTATATACAAACTGCCTTAATCGTCTTAATAAATCTGGTGAAAGTGAAAATGAAGTTGCTCAGTTGTGTTGGACTCTTGGCGACCGCATGGATTATACACTCCAAGGAATTCTCTAGGCCTGAATACTAGAGTGGGTAGCCTTTCCCTTTTCCGAGGGATCTTCCCAACCCAGGGATCGAACCCAGGTCTCCCACATTGCAGGCAGATTCTTTACCAGCTGAGCCACAAGGGAAACACAGGTAGTAACTATTATTATTCTCATCAGCTTCACTTTATATTTGAGAAAATCTAGGCATAGAGAGGAGCACAAGCTGGAATTAAGATTGTTGGGAGAAATATCAATAACCTCAGATATGCAGATGACACCACCCTTATGGCAGAAAGTGAAGAGGAACTAAAAAGCTTCTTGATGAAATTGAAAGTGAAGAGTGAAAAAGTGGGTTTAAAGCTCAACATTCAGAAAACGAAGATCATGGCATCTGGTCCCATCACTTCATGGGAAATAGATGGGAAACACTTACTCCTTGGAAGAAAAGTTATGACCAACCTAGATAGCATATTGAAAAGCAGAGACATTACTTTGCTAACAAAGGTCCGTCTAGTCAAGGCTATGGTTTTTCCAGTGGTCATGTATGGATGTGAGAGTTGGACTGTGAAGAAAGCTGAGTGCAGAAGAATTGATGCTTTTGAACTGTGGTGTTGGAGAAGACTCTTGAGAGTCCCTTGGACTGCAAGGAGATCCAACCAATCCATTCTGAAGGAGATAAGCCCTGGGATGTCTTGGAAGGAATGATGCTAAAGCTGAAACTCTAGTATTTGGTCACCTCATGCGAAGAGTTGACTCCTTGCAAAAGACTCTGATGCCTGGAGGGATTGGGGGCAGGAGGAGAAGGGGATGACCGAGGATGAGATGACTGGATGGCATCACTGATTCAATGAACGTGAGTCTGAGTGAACTCCGGGAGTTGGTGATGGACAGGGAGGCCTGGCGTGCTGCGATTCATGGGGTCTCAAAGAGTCGGACACGACTGAGCAACTGAACTGAACTGGACTGAGGCATAGAGATGTTAAATAACTTTTTCAAGATCTCACAATTATTAAGAGACAGAGATAGGATTTCAATATCATAGTCTATGTGTTATGATATGCACATTCTCTGTGATATGCACATTCTTTTAAGGATGTCTAGGTTCAAATACTGGCTCTGAAAAAAAAAATTACTGGCTCTGTTGTTTTTCAGCTATGTAGGTCCCATTGTGCCTCAGATTTCTTATCTGTAAGGGGGAATAATAATAGTTCTTACCTAAATGTATTTTGTGAGGATTAACTGAGGATATATATCTATATATTTACACTGAGATATATACACAATGATTAAAAGAATAGGCTTTGGAATTTAGTAAGTACTCAGTAAATGTTCAGTGTGATGATTAATTGATGGTCCAAGGAAGAACAGACACATACATTGTGGAAAACACTTGTTGGCAAAAATGACTCTGATCCCAAGTTTTCATGGTGTTGCCAAGTCAAGGAAGCTAAGTTTAGATACAGAGACCCTACAAAGGAGAGCTATTGTCTGTTCTGTGCAAAGGAATTCTCCTTGTTTCTCTTTATGTCCTTACTTAACATTTGAAAATATGAAAGAAACATGGAGATGGTAAATAAAAGAACCTAGGAACAAAATAAAATATAATCCCTATATATAGTCCAAAATAATGCTAATTCATTTTGGAGTGCCTTATTGTTTTTATAAACCAATTTATTAAGTCACAGCCAGAATTTAAAAGAAATAACATACTGGGAGATATAGGATTGGATAGAAAACATCACAGCACATTGCAAGTAGTAAAAGTAAGTATTTTTTTTTATAAAAATTTTGTTTCAGAGGGAGATAAACAGATCATGAAAATAGTCTTCAACTTGCACAGTTTTTAAAAAGTTTAAGTAACACTGAACTAGACTATTCATTCAACAAACATACACTATCAGTAGTTTGTGCTAAGCATTCTGCCAAGATCTGGATTCATAAGAAATAACTGAGTTCCAACTTTAAGTGAAATGGGGAAACAAACACTAAACAAAACTACCTATAACCTTATGATTCTTGCACCTCACTTCGCGGTAGAAGAGTGATGTTTAGAAGAGAAGGAATACTTGGAATTGCTGAAGTACCATGGTAACTACACCCCTGGGGGAAAGGGTGCTTATTCTATCAGTAAGATAGCTTGATATATTTTCTTGCTGTTAGATTTGCCATGATTTTTTAAAGTCTAATGTTTACATGGCCAAAGAAACAGTGAGATATAAATCACATTTTATGTAGCTGATTTAATATATTTTCTTTATTTTTAACAGATTCTTTTCCTCTGGAACATTGTGGGGGGCAAAGGGTGGCATGGGAGAAAACTAGATCTTCGTTCACTCCTTCTCCTCTAGATCCTACCATTATGGGTTAAAAACAGAAGCTGTTGAATTGTGGGAAATAGACAGTTTAAACCCTGCTGTAATTAGTCCAGGAGCCCCACAGATTGTTAATGAGGTTGTTTGAATTAGCACCTGCTCCTCGAATGGTTGGGTGTGAGCCCATTGGCTGCCAGGCCCCTTGAGTCAGCGAGAGGGATATGGGTTTGGAGGGAGGGGTCTGCACGCTGTCTTGCAGGTGTTTTCTGAGGGTCCCTGAATCAGTATTTTATTTTCTGTGTATTTTGTGTCATTCACTAAATGCAAAAGACTGGGCTAGAGGCTAAAGGAAATGCACAGGTGAGAGACAGCCCTTGCCCACAAAGAACTCATGCAGAGAGACAAGATATTTACACAAGGGACAAAGCCCAAAGCAGATGTGGAGCAACACAGCGTGAGAACACTGACCTTGGGATGAATCATGGTCCTACTGCTTTCTAGCTGTGTGACCTGGGGCAAAATCACCCTTAAGGAGTTTTAGTTACCTTATCTGCAAACTCAGAATGATTGGGTATTAATAAGGAGTAAATGATAGCCATGAGTGAAGTGGGCAACATCTCACTGAGTGAATACAGTAACTGAGTTGATTACAAGATCAAAGTGCCTCCAAAGAAATACAAGTGAAATGCTTTGGAGCTTTAAAGAGGGAACATAGCAGGAAAAACTTCTTGGAAGTATCATCTGAAATAAACCTTACAGAATTTGTCTGATGTTAGGAGGAGGCAGTGGGGGGAAATATTGCCAGGGAGGAATGGAATAAACAAAGGTGTGGAGGTGGGAAGACCTGGGACATTCCAAATGGCAGACATGTTTTTGCTGTGAATTGTAATTATATAGACAAATAAGTGTGGGCTTCCCAGGTGGTGCTGGTAGTAAAGAACCTGCCTGCCAATGTGGGAGATGCAAGAGAGACAGGTTTAATCCCTGGATTGGTAAGATTCTCTGGAGGAGGGCATGGCAACCCACTCCAGTATTCTTGCTTGGAGAGTCCCCATGGACAGAAGAGCCTGTCAGGCTACAGTCCATAGGGTTGAAAAGAGTTGGGCATGACTGGAGTGACTTAGCATGCATGTAGACAAGTCCAGTTGCTAACCTCAAAAAGCTCATAGTCTAATGGGGAGACAGAGTCATGAACTGACAAAGCAAAGTGACACCAGTTTGTGATAGAGAGACTGTGAGAGTCCAGTGGAGGTCCACTTGGACCAGTCTGGGCTAAGGCTGACCAAGTGGGAATGGTAGAGGATGAAGGGGATGAGTGGGACTCAATGGTGGCAGGGAAAATGCTGACTGTCTGGCCCATTCTCAATAGAAATGCCAGTAAGGAAATCATATTGGCACACAGGATAGGAACACGACAAGGACGAAAACTGCATTGGTAGCAGTGACAAATAAGAGAGGCAACCAAGAGCTGCAAACAGAGAGAAAAATGGCAAAATTCTAGAACTTAGCATTGGAATCATTTAGTGCCATGATGAAGCCTGGAGTTTCTTGTGACACTGGGTGCCTGAAATGGAGAGAAAGTGAGTTATTGGTGATGAGGATTTCAAGGATAGTGGGCTTAAGTGACTAAAAAGACTATTACTGTCTGTTAATGATGACTAGGAGGGCATAGATAGGAGCGAATGCTCTGTGGAGCAGGTCAATGAACCAAGTATTAACATAAATATCACCCAGAAAGGTGGGATTGTGTCTTGGAGGGCAATAGCTGGTTTTAGTGTTTTAAATGTGCTATCTACCTACTGTTGAGCATCTGCTCTATGCTAGTCACTTCAGACTTATTTTAGTATCTCCAGTTGTGTAGGTTAGCATATTAGTAGGTTTGCTGTCGGAGAAGGCAATGGCACCCCACTCCAGTACTCTCGCCTGGAAAATCCCATGGATGGAGGAGCCTGGTAGGCTCCAGTCCATGGGGTCGATAAGTCGGGCATGACTGAGCGACTTCACTTTCACTTTTCACTTTCATGTATTGGAGAAGGAAATGGCAACCCACTCCAGTGTTCTTGCCTGGAGAATCCCAGGGACAGAGGAGCCTGGTGGGCTGCTGTCTATGGGGTAGCACAGAGTCGGATACGACTGAAGTGACTTAGCAGCAGCAGCAGGTTTGCTGTGACAGGAAGGTCCAAAATAAGTGGTCTAAATAAGATACAAGTTCACTCCTCTGTCATGTAAAAGTCTGGATACATAGTCTACGGCTGCTATGACAACATATAATCATCAAGGTTCTGGGAGCTTTCCTGTTTTGTTGTCCTGCCGCCTTGTATCTCTGTTCCCACCGTGGCTTCTGCATTCCTATCAACTGGAAGAAGGGGACAGAGGATAGTGTAACCCAGAGTCACCAAGAGTGACCAAGATTCAAGAGAAAGAGGATTAGATTCCCCTCTCGGTGAGGGAGTAGCAAGGTCACATTGCAAAGAGAAGGTGGGTAGGGAGATATTGTTGTAGCCACATTTGGAAAATACAATCTGCCACACTTTATAAAAATGACCTTTAACAGAATGCTGCTCAGCTTAATAAATGTGAGTAATCTGCAGGACAAATGATCATGAATAAAATGGATTCCTTTACTTGTTCTGTTCATTTTAATCCATAGAACAACCTTATAAAGTAGATTTATTTCACATCTTCATTTTACAGATATGGGAAGTAGGTAACCTTCCAAGATCCATGAGACAGTTGTGGAGCTGGGATTTGAACCAAAGCCTGTTTGATTCCCAAGTTTGTGCTCTTTCCTGACATGGCATGGGCTCTCACGAAGCCTGACATCCAGAGGAAGTGCAACAGAAAAGAAAGATTTGTTTTTCTATCACAAGGACTCAATAAATATTTGTCAACTCTAACCAAGTTAAATCAAACTCCTCAAGGAAAATCTTAGAAACAATATCTGAAAGATGTACAGAAAGCTAAAAAAAAGTTAGCTTCGAAAGAAATACATTAACCAGCTAACGAAACAAGATCTATGTGAACAGCATTTCTTCATTCACTGGTACCCACACAACAAGTACTAATTCCCTGTTTCATTCTAAAAGGATTCAAATTAGATTAGAAATGTCAATAAAATAAGACTTAGAGATTTGCATTATCATGTTAACACACTGGAAATGTCCAGTAAGTGGCAACCACAGTCACTGATGAGAGCAATGGGTAGGGAGCCCAGAGAACTGGGTTCTATTCCTGGCTCTGCATCTCATCAGCTGTGAGAACTTGAGCATATCTCTGAGCTTCCCTAGACTTGACTTTTCTTGCCACTAAAATGAGGATGATATCAATGGTCTCTAAGGTTCTTTTCAGCACAAAAACCTATGTGAAGACTGAAGACTTTTTCTTACCATTTCCTGTAAATCATGATTGCCTGAGTTATTTTCTACTAATAAGCAATTAATCATCTAATCTATTAAGTGCAAACTGCAACTGTTAAGGAGCAACTAAGAATATTAAAAACTGTTAGAGCAAAAGCTCTAATCAAATGTTTCTGAACATATGCTCACGGGCTTACTCAAAAACAGCACTTGTTCATTGTTCCCATTAAAATTTCCTGTGATGAAACATCAGAGAATGCACAAATTGTTATATTCATAATACTATAATGTAGCCTCATTCTGACAATGGAATACATCATTTACTTCACAGCTATGTCTCTTTTAAAAGGTATCTCTATCAAGCTTCGATGTTCGGTCTTTCACCTTCTAACTCCTGCTTGTTCTTCAGAACTCAGTTCTAGAATTACTTTTTCCCCAGGAATCTTCCCAGACTCTCCCTTCCCCTTCTCCCCATAGGCTGTTTTGGGTGTTCCTATTCTATACTTTCCCAGTCCCAGTGCTTCTACTTTAGTACTTGTTATACTGTGGGGTCACAAAGAGTCAGACACGAGTGAGTGACTGAACACACACACATACTGTGTTATATCGAATTGTCAGTCTGTCATTTCCCTATTTACTGTCCCCTAAGGTTGAGATCTTCTCAAGGACAGAAGACAACTCTATTGCCCATGGTTAGCAGGAAGCCTAGACCTAGTAGGTGCTTAATGCATATTTGTTTAATGAATAGAGTTCTTTCATTCCCTTTCAGGAGATGTTGATGATGAAGACAACAGATGCATTTCTATCTTATGTCAAATCCACACATATCTATACTTTCACACATGCCTTTTCTCCTACAAATGTATACAGTTGGAGACTTTTTTTTAATATTCCCAATGCAAAGGGGAAAGAGGAAAGAAAAGCAACTTGTATTAACTGGTTACTTTACACACTTTTTCCATTAATATTAAAAATAATCTTTAAAACCTATGAGGTAAGTTAAATTAAATCTATTAAATCTGTTATATAGAAACTGAGGCTCAGAGAGATAAAGGCACTTGCCAAAGATCACAGGACTCTTATATGATGGTGGAGGGATTAATTGGACTCTATCTAATATCACACATCCTCCCCAGGGAGTAAAGGGGGAGCATTGG
>SJXQ01008584.1:133683-185552 GCA_006408695.1 Aepyceros melampus | reverse complement strand
CGCCTCGGGCGGGCCCCATCCCGGACGCCCCACCCACCCGCTGTCACGGGCGACAGCGGCCTCACGGCCACGTGGCCGTGACTCGGTCTCTCCAGGCGCCCAGTCCCGCCACCCCGACTCTCAGAGAGGGAGAAGGGACCCTTGAAGGCAGGAGCTGCCCCCACGCGCCCCTAGCGCGGGAACTTCTGGCGGTCCTCTTCGCCGCCCACGTGGAGGCTCTGTTCCCGATGGGCGCCTGGTCATTCCCTCGCCGGCCACCAGAGACTTCCCCCACCTCTGGGGAGACAACCGAAAGTTGGGTTGCCGCGCACCCGGCCCCGCGTCACAGTCGACCCAGCCTGGCTGCGTCGCTGCCCCGCGCGCGCCACTCCCTTCTGCCCCTTTCCCGAGCTGTCCTAGAAGTGGCTTTGCTGAACTAGCTGGTGGCGCCAAAAAGTCCGGGCTGCTTCGAGCGAGCGGGGCCCTAGGGTGATGAGCGAGCGAGCACGGATCCTCAGGGGGACCCCTCAGCCTGTGTGACTCCAGCTAATTGTCTAGAAGCAGCACCCTCCGATGCGTTTCCCCGATTACAGTCAGTTGTCGACCTGGGGCTTGGGATGTTTCTATTACATGAAGTTCAGGAGGCGCGTCTGTTGCGCTGAGCAGTGCCCTTGGTTAGCAGAGGGAAAAGGGAGAATCAGATGGGTAGGATATATTTGTGTGTTGTAATCGTTGGCTCTCTATGGGCTGGAGTTGTCAAACGTTAGGATTTAGTAAACACAGGTCTTGAAGTCTTGAACTTGCTGGAGACAATTCGTTTCTAAAAGAGAGAAAACCTCCCATCCCCCAACATATGTTCAGGGATTTGGGGAGACCACAGGGAAACTTCCCAGAGGGACTTCTCAAAAACAACTCCAGGTTTGGGGAAAAATGAGTCATATTGACTCCCCAGGGGTTAGCCAGTACAGCTTTTTTTTTTTTTTCTTTCTTTCTCTCTCTCTCTTTCTTTTTTTTTTTTTTTTTTTACAAAACCCCAAGTTCAATGCTATCTGCTGCCCCCGGCCGCCCACGTGCTCGCAGAACCCCGAGTGGCCCCATCACAATAAACGAAGAGAAGTAAGATGTCATTTCAAGAAACTGGGGGAAATATTCAGACTTTGACAGTTGGGCTGTTTTTCCACTCTGATAACATCAAAACCATCAAGGGTGGTAATTCTCATAAATCTTCCCTCAGGGTATTCCCGCACATACCCACTCCACAACACATTTTGTCATGAACCCTGTGGGTTCCTGAAAGCCTTCTTGTACCCCTTACCTAGCTGCTTTATTTTAGTAGAACCCCTTGAAGAATGCTGTCTCATATTACCTTCCTGCATTTGTGAGCCTAGTTTTTCATTATTTTATAATACTTGCAAACTGACACTGAACAAGCTTTAACCTCAGTCATTTCAGAATAAGTTTGATGTTTTAAGTGAAATGTGAATGGAGCTCCATTCATGAGAGAAGTAGTCTGTGTGAAGTGTTTTGTAACTGTGAGTGGGTTGAGCTAAAACACTGAATAAAATTAATGTAATAAGGAATCAAAAAGTTCAATCCAGCTGTTTGCCTCCGTGCTTCCCTGATAAAGTGACAGTGCAGTGCTGCAAAGTGATCTCCTGGTGGGTTTTGGGTAGAGTGAATGGTTGGATTCCTTCTGTTCATTTTCTGAAGCACTAACCATTCCTTGGGGCTGATGAGGTTGTGATCCACCACCTATATAGAGGATTTTCACCCTCTCCTAACTACCTAGAAATATATGAGGGATTTATATGCAGCTTTTTAGTTAAGAAACTTGTAAGTAATCCTCTTTAGTTATCATTAGTATTAGCTTCTGAAACCTTTGCTTGCTTATGAGATAAGGTACTTGGGTGTGATTGTAATAGAAGTGAAGTTGTGGGTTAGAGCTGGTGGCCTAACTAATTCCACTTCTTAGAATGTATTTTGTATTAACAGAGAACTCCTTAGCATTTGTGTAGAGACAGTGTAGTTTAGCATGAGAAATTCTAATTCAGATATTCTCAATTCAAGTCTATCCCACCACTCATTAGTTATGTGACCTTGGGTAATCAACTTCTTGGTCTTCCTATTTTTCCCCGCTCTTTTATTCCCAATAGACTAATGGGGCTAATACCAGCCTTTGACATGGGAGTTAAATGGAATACCATATATGCACAGTGCCTGGCGTGTGAGCACTCTATAAATACTCCTATTGTTAACAGTCCATAAACAGTAGCTATTACCATCACTGCTGCTACATCTGAAAAATACCTATCTATAGTTGGGGAAAGAGGTTGACTGCAAAGGGACAAGAGGGAATTTTTTTGGAGTAATTGAAATATGCTGTATTTTCATTAGAGTGTTGTATATCCATTTGTCACAACTCATCACATTGAACCCTTAAGATCTCTGCAATAAAATGTATTAAAGTGAGATACCTAATGTGCATTTAGTATAGTATCAGGCACATAATAAATGCTAATATATGCTAGCTGTTATTATTTAAATTGATGTATTCATCTTTTTGGAGGTCATAAATCAATGTACATCACAATAAAATATATTAAAAAAATTAACCTCCAAATGTGTTAAGTACATCCCTTTTGAGAGGTAGGAGTTGACATAACAGTGTAATTCTGCTTAACCTAGTAATTCATTTCCAGAGGCCCCTCTGCCTATGAGATATCTTCTTCATAAATTCATGTTGGGTCATAGGAAACATGGAGAGAGGGTTCTCTAATTTTTCAGGTTGTTGTCAGGAGTGATGGTCCAGGAGAAGAATGATTATTTGGCTTGTGCTAGGATTATATTTAATTTGGAACTTGCATATGGTATTAGTTTTTACTAATAGCTTTTTAAAAACCTGATTAAAATGTTTTATTTCATCTAGTAATGCTCATTTGCATAATATATCCTTCCAGTAAGCACAGTTCCTGAAAGGTCATAGTGATTTTGCATCCCTTTCCTTGCTTTCAAATAAATTCTTTGCATTGCTGGTAGTGAAGTGAGATACCTAATGTGCATTTAGCATAGTATCAGGCACATAATAAATGCTAATGTATGCTAGCTGTTATTATTTAAATTGATATATTCATCTTTTTGGAGGTCATAAATCAATACTATACAGATTTTAATGTAAATTCACTATAAAGATGCTGTGAAAAGTTTTTGAAGTGGAAAAAAGCCAATAATTATTAATAAAATATTATAAAAATAAAATCTCACTTATCCAAACATAGTGGTCATAAAAACTTTTCAATGTTAGCCCTTAGGAATACAAGCGAAAGCTATGGTGGAAGCAAAAACATTTCTGAGAACCAAAAACTATGCCACAGAGAGTATATTAAATTGTTTACTCATGGGCAAGCTCTTTGGACCCTCCCTCAAGCCTTCTAATTCTTATTTAAGACATAGTTCTCACATGCTTAGATCCCTAGTTTCTCAGCCTGCAGCAGACTAGAAGGCCTGATCGATGGGAGACACACCAGAATTTTCAGTAAAGGTGAGCTGGAAGCAGCTGCATGTGTACATGCATGCTCGGTCACGAAGTCATGTCAGCTGTTTGCGACCCCATGAACTGTAGCCCTCTAGGCTCCTCTGTCCATGGAATTTTCTAGGCAAGAATACTGAAGTGGGTTGCCATCTCAACAGAGGGGAAAACAAATTATAAAAGACATGAGAAATTAATCTTAAGTAGAAGCAATAATTGAATTTGAGTGCTGAATAACAATTGCCAGTTTTATTGAAAGTTTCCATTTTATTCTTCTTATTCTTTAAAAGAGTTATATCATGGTTACTCTGTTTTAAAAGGGGAATAGCATATACCAATGTATTTTTAGGAGGATTTCCATCTGATATGATCAGAATTAGGAACTTTGGTTTGTTAAGAGGCAAGCTGTAAATTTTATTTAGTGGGTACTGATTTATTCCCTTATGATGCTGTATAAATGAGGTGTCCATCAACATTCATGCTTGTAATTTGTGATTGGGAATTGGATTTTTTTAATAATTTAAAAGATTTTTTTTAATATGGATCATTTTTAAAGTTTTTGTTGAATTTGTTACAATATTGTTTCCATTTTATGTTTTGTTTTCTTGGCCATGAGGCATGTGGGATCTTCGCTCCCCAACCAGGGATCGAACCTACATCTTCTGCATTGGAAGGTGAAGTCTAAATCACTGGGCTACCAGGGAAGTCCCATGAACTGGAGTTTTTAAACTTTATTCTTCTTTTCATGCAATGACATAATGAGAGGAATCATACATGATATATTAGGTTGCTAGGGCCACCATAACAAATACCACAGACTCTGTTGCTTAAACAATAGAAATTTATTTACTCACGCTTCTGGAGGCTTTCAGTCCAAGCTCAAGGTGTAGCCAGAGTTGTTTTTCTGACGCCTTGCTCCTTGGTTAGTATATGGCCATCTTCTCACCCTTCATATGCACTTCTTTGTGTGTTTGTTTCCTAATTCTCCTCTTCAGTCATATTGGATCAGGGCCCACTCATAGACTTAATTTTACCTCAATTACTATGTCTTTACACACCCTATTTCCCAATACAGTCATATTCTGAGGTATTGGAGTTTAGGTTATCTACATATGAATTTGCATGGGGGGACACAGCTCAGCACACAACACATAGTATCTAGTAAAGCTGTGTTGGTTCTTTCAGAATAGCACTACACAGTACAGGAAACAAGTGAGATTTTACTTCTTGTTTTGAAATAGTTCAGTTTGGATCTAGATGTAGTTCCCTGTTACAGTAAGAAAGCCAAACATATTCATCAGGTATCAACACACACACACATACACAACACACCTTTTACTTATGAGGTTGATTACAACTGAATCAGTTAGGGTCGTTGCCCAACTGAGTTTAATCTATGACTGTAGCCTGTCAGGCTCCTCTGGTCATGGAGTTTTCCAGGCAAGAATATTGGAGCTGGAGTGGGTTGCCATTTCCTGCTCCAGGGGATCTTCCCAACCCAGGGCCAAGCCAGGGGTCGAACCTGTGTCTCCTACCTCTCTGACACTGTCTCCTACACTCCTACATCTCCTAATCCTAAAGTCGGATTCTTTACCACTGGGCCACCTGGGAAGCCTAATTTGTTACTGGGTCCACTAAAATTATGTCCTTCATTGATTGGCTGTGGAATGGCTTCCTAGTCTTTCTGACTGTAGCACTTTGGGTAGTGGAAGTAGAAGATTTGGCTTTCTGGAAAGAAACATTTAACCCTTTGATAGCTTCACACCTAATTCTGTCATTTGAACTCTTTGTTTGACTTTCCAGTTATTTCTGCAACACAATATTATACTAATCCCTTGATTCATATTTTTTGCATATTCGGGCCATGAATTTATGGACCCAAATTTGCTGCACAAGTAACCTTTTTCACTCAAATCAGAAACCAGTGATAGTTTACTTAGAGGTACCTAAACTGCCCACTTCATGATTTATTCCCCTTTCCAGTTTTAACTTTACCTCATCTCCACATGTTCATGTGTCAGGATTGATATTTTATCTAAAGAAAAAGAAAAAATCTTTATTGGAAAAAAAGGGACATAAACTTGCTGTGCAAAAATGGTTCCCAAATGCATTATGTGTGTTACTACCAATTTGTCTAATTTGCACAGCCTCTGAACAACTGGCAAAGTGGCTAGTGTTGGTACTGCAGCTGCCATGGAACTTCCAGTTGCTTTGGGAATTTTTACATTTTATAAATATGCTGACAGAGTTAACAGTTATCCACAGTATGTTAATTACAAACACTTATTATCTATAGTACCACCCTGATGCTTGATCTTATATTTCCTTTAATAGAAATGTTACAGCTTTACATTTGGCTATAATAGGGATTAATCATCACTTATATGTTTTCGCCTGTAAGCAGAAAATTTGGAGTGAATTATAGTTGAGATGAGGTTATCAGATTTAAAATGCAATGCCAACATAGCTTTCTTTTTTCAACTTATAAAATTTCCATTAACAGAAAATTGCTAATGTCAGTGAACCTCCTGAAACCATTTTACATGACTAAATGATTGATTGATTAATTCAGTGAAAATTTGTTGAGTGTTCAATATGGGCCAAGCCCAGTTATCGTTGCTTGGAGTACATCAGTGAACAAAACTCAAACATCTCTATCAGTAGAATTACAAAGGGGAGATAGAAATTAACATATGCTTGTTAAAAGTTATAAAAAAAATAATAGAGTAGGATAAAGGGAATCAGGAACTTGGGCAGGGGACTGCAGTTTTGAATAAGGTTGGCCTCACTGAGAAGGTGACGTTTGAATAAACTTGATGGAAATGAATAAGTTAGTCATAGGTCTTTCTGAGGAAAAAGCAGAGGGAGTAGCCCAAGGAAAGGCCCTAAATCAGAAGTGTAATTTGAAGGGTCCAAAGAATAGCAAGGAGGTCAGTATGGCTAAATAGGAATGAACAAGAAAAGAGTATAAATTGGATTATAAGGTTTGTAGGCAGAATAAATTTTATCATGGTTCATCATCCACTGATAAGTAGATGTGCGTGCATGCCCAGTCACTAAGTCCCGTCTGGCTTTTGTGACCCCATGGACTGTAGCCCTCCAGGCTTCTCCTTGGGACTTTCCAGGCGAGAATACTAGAGCCATTTCCTCCTCCAGGAGATCTTCCTGACTTAGGGATCAAACAGTGTCTTCCGCACTGGCAGGCAGATTCTTTACCACCCAGCCACCTGGGAAGCCCCAGTGAGCAGATAGTGCTTATATACTAAGCACTTGGCAGTGGTGGCTAGTTAGTTGCTCAATCGTGTCCAACTCTTTGTGACCCCATGGACTGTAGCTGATGGGATTTCCCAGACAAGAATACTGGAGTGAATGCCATTCCCTTCTCCAGGGGATTTTCCTGACCCAGGATCGAACCCCAGTCTCCTGGATTGCAGGCAGATTCTTTACCATCTGAGCCACCTTGTTTCTGGCAAATGTTAGAACTGGGATTAGGAAACAGGAAGGGCAGAAAAATAACTTAGAGATGCTGACATGTAGGTTTCTGAGTCCTATCTGATTGTCACATGGACCTCACTAGGGAATTCATTTTTTTACTTAGCCTTAACCATTTGGTACTGAACCGGTCTTTTTCAGTTAGATTTTTCTGTCTTCAAGATTTGAACTTTTAACTAGAATGAAAAAATTCTAGTGGAGAGCTACTCTTGCTTTGAAAGTTTGAGATATGTCAGCCTCAGGAGACCCATACTATAGATTGGCATTATTCTTTCCTGTTTACTTCTTATAGAATGAATATCATAATCATTATATTTGTCCTCTGTCCATGGGATTCTCCAGGCAAGAATACTGGAGTGGGTTGCAATTTCCTTCTCCAAGAGATCCACCTGACCCAGGAATTGAACCTGAGTCTCCTGCATTGCAGGCAGATTCTTAACCATCTGAGCGACCAAGGGAAGTTGGTATCATTTACAAATTGTATATGTTACCTCATTTGACCCTCACAGCAAATCTGTGTGAGAAGTAGGTATCCATTATTACATTTTGAACTGGATATCTTACATTTACAACCTAGATCTACTCTCTATTCTTTTCCCCATTCTTTATGTGGCCTTGGAGGCTGACCTTTACAGACTGCATCAGTAGGCCCCCTTTCCCTCTTGCTCGTAGAAGGATTTGACCAGTAGGGACACTGGCAGGATATCTAAAGACTGAAAGAAAGTAAATTCTGGGTATTTATTTCCCCAACTCTCTCTCTGCTACGCTACTGGTTAGTAGTGGCTGTGTGGAGGCCACAGCCCATATTTATCCTACAACTACACCTCTCTTTCTCTCTGTCTCTCTGTCTCTGTGTGTGTGTGTTCTCTCAAGGTCAAAGAGGTGATGAGTCTCCACTATGCTAGCCCCAGGGTGATTCATCATCCCATGATGAATTTCCTTCTTTATTTTTTTTTAATTTTTATTTTTACTTTATTTTACTTTACATTACTGTATTGGTTTTGCCATACATTGACATGAATCCGTCTCAGGTGTACATGAGTTCCCAATCCTGAAACCCCCCCACCTCCCACCCCATATCAACTTTGTGGATCATCTTCGTGCACCAGTCCCAAGCATCCTGTATCCTGTATTGAACATACACTGGTGATTCGTTTCTTACATGATAGTATACATGTTTCAGTGCCATTCTCCCAAATCATCCCACCCTCTCCCTCTCTCTGAGTCCAAAAGTCCTTGCTCCATTTTCCTCTTTGAGTATGCCTTCTGTTTCCTGACTCTGACTGAGACATCACTTTTAAGATAACAATTTAGACACTGGGGACTTTGCCCAATGATACAAATCTTTTAAATGACATAGTAGGAACCTGGTTTTATGATTCAGAAGCATAATCAATTTTGAATATACCACAGAGGAATATATCTCAACTGGTGGATAATGTTGAAAACCTTTCTGCTTTTGTCTCCAGTTCAAATGTACTATATGGGATATTATTTATTGTATGTCCTTAAACATGGAAGGGCCTTTGTAAAGATTAGGACTCTATAAAAAGAAATACTATTCCCCTTCTTGCCAAAACAATACATACAAACAAAAGCCCTAAACATGATATATCTTCATAACAGAAGAATGTAGACAAAATCAGGAAGCATTTAGACTGTTTCCCTTTGGTTATTCATGGTAATAAAAATAAGGACAATTGTGAATAGTCAATAATCTTAAATTTCTCATTTTCATCTCTCTACTGGTCTACTGTAAAATTCTCTTTACTCTTAGCCCCACTTTTCAGTCTCTTCCCCTCCAACTGGCCCCCAAAACCAAATGTCTCTAAAACGTAAATGTGACCCTGTCATTTCCCTGAGCTCCACTATCCACAAGATGAAGCCTAAGCTTATTGGTTTGTTATAATAAATTTATTCTTCATTTATATATAAGTATTTGGCCCCCCATTTTCACTCATTCAAATCCTGCATTTGCTCTGATGTTAAACCATTTGCAGCTGACTGAAGGTACCGCTCATTTGGGCTTCCCAGGAGGTGCTAGTGGTAAAGAACACACCTACCAATGCAGGAGACATAAGAGACAATGGGTTCTCTTATCTTATGGGTCTTATGGGTCAGGAAGATCCACTGGAGGACGGCATGGCAATCAACGCCAGTATTCTAGCCTGGAGAATCCCATGAACAGAGGAGCCTGGAAGGCTACAATTCATGTGGTCACAGAGAGTTGGACACGACTGAAGCGAGTTAACATGCATGCACGCACACTGCACATTTGCTTTTGCTTGTTTGCATTTGCTGTTTTCTCTGCCTACAATCAGTTCAGTTCAGTCGCTCAGTCGTGTCTGACTCTTTGAGACCCCTTGAATTGCAGCATGCCAGGCCTCCCTGTCCATCACCAACTCCAGGAGCTTACTCAAACTCATATCCATCGAGTCGGTGATGCCATCCAGGCATCTCATCCTCTGTCGTCCCCGTCTCCTGCCCCCAAACCCTCCCAGCATCAGTGTCTTTTCCAATGAGTCAACTCTTCGCATGAGGTGGCCAAAGTTTTGGAGTTTCAACTTTAGCATCAGTCCTTCCAATGAACACCCAGCACTGATCTCCCTTAGAATGAAATGGTGGCTCTCCTTGCAGTCCAAGGGACTCTTAAGAGTCTTATCCAACACCACAGTTCAAAAGCATCAATGCTTTGGTGCTCAGCTTTCTTCACACTCTAACTCTCACATCTGACATGACCACTGAAAAAACCGTAGCCTTGACTAGCTGGATCTTTGTTGTAAAAGTAACGTCTCTACTTTTGAATATGCTATGCAGGTTGGTCATAACTTTCCTTCCAAGGAGTAAGCATCTTTTAATTTCATTGCTGCAGTCACCATCTGCAGTGATTTGGGAGCCCAAAAAAATAAAATCTGACACTGTTTCCACTGTTTCCCCATCTATTTGACTCTCAAAAGTCTTTTCCAACACCACAGTTCAAAAGCAGCAATTCTTCGGCGCTCAGCCTTCTTCACAGCCCAACTCTCACATCCATACATGACCACAGGAAAAACCATAGCCTTGACTAGACGGACCTTAGTCGGCAAAGTAATGTCTCTGCTTTTGAATATGCTATCTAGGTTGGTCATAACTTTTCTTCGAAGGAGTAAGCGTCTTTTAATTTCATGGCTGCAGTCACCATCTCCAGTGATTTTGGAGCCCCCCAAAATAAAGTCTGACACTGTTTCTACTGTTTCCCCATCTATTTCCCATGAAGTGATGGGACTGGATGCCATGATCTTCATTTTCTGAATGTTGAGCTTTAAGCCAACTTTTTCACTCTCCTCTTTCATCAAGAGGCTTTTTAGTTCCTCTTCACTTTCTGCCATAAGGGTGGTGTCATCTGCATATCTGAGGTTATTGATATTTCTCCCAGCAATCTTGATTCCAGCTTGTGTTTCTTCCAGCCCAGCATTTCTCATGATGTACTTTGCATAGAAGTTAAATAAGCAGGGTGACAATATACAGCCTTGACGTACTCCTTTTCCTATTTGGAACCAGTCTGTTGTTCCATGTCCAGTTCTAACTGTTGTTTCCTGACCTGCATACAGATTTCTCAAGAGGCAGGTCAGTGGTCTGGTATTCCCATCTCTTTCAGAATTTTCCACAGTTGATTGTGATCCACACAGTCAAAGGCTTTGGCATAGTCAATAAAGCAGAAGTAGATGTTTTCCTGGAACTCTCTTGCTTGTTCCGTGATCCAGCAGATGTTGGTAATTTGATCTGTGGTTCCTCTGCCTTTTCTAAAACCAGCTTGAACATCAGGGAGTTCACGGTTCTTAGTTGGGTACGTGGGTCTTATGTTCATAATAGAGTTCAGGCTGAAAATATCATTTAGAGATTAGTCTGCTTGTAGAGCTTATTAAAAGCTACAAAGAAAATGAAATAACATAGAGAGATGGAGAGAGAACAGGGACCATAGATGAGAAGAAAATAAAACTTTGCTTTTCTTCCTAGACTGCAAGCTTCATGAAAGCAGATCATATGCTTTAACTGGTTTGTGCAATTCTGGCAGTGAGCAAAGAGTGTCACATGCTGTAGGTGTTAGATAAATGCACAAAGAATTAATAAAATGCAAACAACAAGTTATCTGAAGGTATTATTATTTTTCTCACAGACTTTGCCTTAACTCCCTCTAATTTGGTGTGGCTTGCTTTTCCATCAGAAATTATACATTGACATATTATATCCATACTTGTTATTGGTAATTTTATTTTATTTCTGTAAGTAATTAGCCTGTTTTCCATGCCTTCTGTGATACTAGTTAAGAATATTTAGCATGGAATAACTCACTCAAATGTAACTTCAGCGTTTTTTTCCTCTTTCCCCCTTGTCATTGAAGATACTGTAACATAAATATATATCATATATCCATTTTCTCTAGGAGCTTCATAAGCAATTTCCAATGGCTATTTGGTTCACTGTTTCGTAAGATTTTGTTCCCCTGGAAGAATTTCCATCACTGTTTTTCATTTTCTTTGGAAAAGGGGAAAAGGAAAAATAGAACAACAGTATCTTTCAAAATGTGCTTTATGAACAAATATACTTACAAGACCTGGTTTCTCAAATCGTTACACAAATTGAAAGGCTTTACACTCCTTCCATCCCCCAACCCTGAGCACTTTCCCTAGCAAAAATCCATAACAGTTTCTGTCTTATGAGCAGTCTTTTAATCCCAGCCGTGGCATTTGTGACTTGGCTAATTATGAAGTACAATTAAAAGATGATTAAGAATTTTTCCCTTCTCAGCCAGAACTCAGGAAGTGTTCTCTTTGTTCTCACCTATTTAATCACCTTTGCAGTCATTTCCAATCTAGCTTTACTCCTTTTGACATATCCCAAAATAGCCTTTTTAATTCTGGCCGGAGATGTTCTTTCTTCTTATCTGATCTGGCACCGTCTCCTGCTTTATTGGCTGCTATCAAATAAGATATCCTTTCAAACCATCTAAAGTCACAGATGCCTCAGTTTTGATGCTGTAAACCTCCAAACTTCTGCTTGTCTTTCATAAGTCTTCAAAGTAGGACCAAAGGTTCTGGAGTCTCTGTCTATGCCAATAAAATGGACAGGGTTTTTTGTTGTTATTGTTGTTGTGTGTTTTTGTTTTTATCAATATCCTGAAATGCTGACGAAAAACATTCTAATTCCTATTCCCTATTTCTCTGATGCTTCGACTGGGAATTTTAAAGGACTGGAAAAAGATAGCTTGGCTTAGAAGAGGGATGACATCATAATTTTAGACACAGGGGAGGGCATTTGTGAAGACTGAGAAGTGAGAGCAAGGACATGGTGTTGGGTGTTGCTGTGCCCCTGCTGTAGGGGTTCTGGTGTCAGGTGAAGGCTCTGAGTAGCTGTCATCAACCTTTCAGGAACAACCTGATGCTTTTGCCCTTGGAACTCAGGTAGGCCCTCATCTAGGGAGGAACTACACTCTAATGATTAGGGGCACTGGCTCAGGAGCCACAGTGTATGACTGAACTTAAACTTGTGTGCGTCTGTGGATGCATGCTAAGTCACTTCAGTCGTGTGTGACTCTTTGCAACCCTATGGACCATAGCCCACCAGGCTCCCCTGTCCATGATATTCTCCAGGCAAGAATACTGGAGCGGGTTGCCTGACCTCCTCCAGGGGATCTTCCCAACTCAGGGATTGAACCCACGTCTCTTATGTCTCCTTCATTGGCAGGTGGGTTCCTTACCACTAGCACCATCTGGGAAACCCCAAACTTAAACTTACCAAGAGTATAACCTTGACCAAGTTAGTGAACCTCTTTGTGCTTTAAAATGGCCATTTCAGTACACCGCTGGAAGATTGGTGTGGATATGTTTCAGTTGACATTTTTGAGCCACTAATCTTGCCAAATACATTGACATAAATTCTTTACATGAGAATAGTTTGTGTATTTACAAACATTTAAAACATTATGAACTGTTATACATTTTCTCAGTTGTAAAACTTTGTAGTTTTTATTATTTTCAGTTATTTTCTGCATTTTAGTGATGAGAAAACAACAGAGAATAAAAGAGGTTGAGTGATTTGCTCAAGGTCACATAGCCGGTAATTCTAGGCTGCACACCCACAGTGAGCTTTCTAGTCCAGTGAGATTCCCATGACAACACAGCTCTCAACAATCTGCTTTTAATCAATTGCCAAAGCAACATTCAACTTCCTGGTTCTCTTACCAGCCATCATTAGGCTGAATCTCTCCAAGAATTTCTTCCGACCCAGAGTTTCATAACTATATATCAATCAGCCACCTGAACCTCTTCTCTTCCCAAATCCTGGCCTCCTGGATTTCAATTCCTCTGGCTTCCAGGCTGATGCCTTAACATCTGCTTTCTGATTGTACACAATTTAGAAGACTAAAAAAAGAACAATTTGTTTTTGGAAGTTTGAGAATATGTGCTTCCAACAGTTATTACTTGCCATTATCAACAGGGAAGAACATACCTTCTTGGCCAGTACTGAGACCCAGGCCAATGTCTTATACTGGGGAAAGGATGATCATGCTAGACAAGGCCCCGCAGGGAGAAGCTGGGCTCTAAAGAAGTGGAACAAATTTGAAGGATAATTATATTATCTCACTTATTAAATTGGAATTATGTAAGGATGAACGTCAAACTAAAGGACAGAATATAGAAGAAAAGACATTTGGCAGAACTTCCCTGACAGATGAGGCATTTGGTGAGGTCAGTCAATGAAAACATCATTGTTTTGGGCAGCCTGCGCTCAGGTTTGGGTAAAAACAGGGTTGTTTTGGTAAGTGTTGCTGAGTTTGAATCACAGAAAGTTTTAAATAAGAATTGGAATTTAGGTCATAGATGGGATGTGTTTGTTTTTAAGAATTGCATATCTATGGTACCCTTCTGTCCATTCTTAAAATGTTTGAGAGATTTGAAGTGAATTTTAGGAAAGGCTTTGCAAAACTCAGCAAACCTTGTATTGGAAGATAACACTTTAATTAAAATAACAAAGATTGTCACAGCAAATGCTGCTTCTCAATGAACAGCTTCTGAGTGCCATACACAGTGCAAAACCCTTTCTACACCTTCTCTTAATGTTTCTTACAAACCTATGAGATACACATTAGCCCTATTTTCTAAAAAAAAAAGAAGCTGACTTTTATGAAGGGTGGTTACAGGCTCACTGTTGTTGAGGATGCCCTGAATAACAGTCACGTCTTGATTATCCAAGTGAATTCTGAACCAGCCTTTCAAATTATACACACTTTATCAAGCATTGGCCCATTTCTGTCTGGAGGACCTTCTATGGGATATTTCTAGAGCACTCATACTGGCTTCTGGCTTTCATGGTGTGAGAATGTTTTAAAGATCTATACTTAAAATTATTTTGCGGCCATGATGTGATGGGAAATAATTCGATATAAAGTTAGGCAGACTTTGGTCAAAGAATCTCTACCAGAGGCAGAACTTAGAAACTGAATGTATAGATTCAAGAGTCTGATGGGTTTTTTGAGTCCCAACCTGTTACTTAGCAGTTGTGTGACAAATTATTTAACATTTTGTGCCTTTTTTTCTTATCGACACAAGGGAGCAAGTAGTGGTAGCCTACTCTGTGGGGCTGCTAAGAGATTTAAATAAATTATCTTATTTAAATCATCTGGAATCATGTTTTACATGTAGTTAAATACTCTGTAAAATTAGCCATTTTTTGAAATTATTGGCATTGCTGATTGTCTTGTGTCATTACTCTGTGCAATATCATCATTTTATTCTTCTGCTCAGACACTTTGGTAACTCCACATTCCTTATAGAATAAATTATTATGATTTTCATTTTTGATTATTTAACATGTGCCATGCACTGTGACAACCACATGGTCTCGTTTAATCCACACAATAATCAGAAAAGGTTGGCAGTGTTATTAACACCATTTTACAAGAAGATTGGATTCAATGAGATTTCAAAACTTGCTGAAGATAATAAAGCTAACAGTGGCAAATTTTGAGTATAATCCAGCTTTATGTAGCTTCAGTGTTCTTCATCACTGTGTTGTATAGTTTGTAACCTTTCTTCCTTACACCACCTGGTCACCCAATACCTCTCAGCACACTGTGGCATCCACTTTGCCAGCCTGTTCTCACCCAACTTTCCAAAAGTTTACACTCCACCCCAGGAATGCTAAATGCCTGTGGCGTGCTGAGCTCTTCTGTGCCTCGTGACTCTGCATGCACTCTTACCACCTCCAGTGCCCTTTCCACTTTGTAAATTAGGAAAGTAGCTTCATGCTCCGAGAGTCACATCCCGTCACCTCGCTTTGAGGTCTCCTCTTACTTTAGTTAAGATTTGGCTATCTTGTCTCCATGCCCTCCTATGACCCATTACACAATGTCCAGTGTTTTATTTTTATTAAATATTTGTCTTCTCACTGAATTGTTAGCCTTTCAACAGTGGAAAACTTTTACTTTATATCTCTGCCTCCTCCAGAACTGAGGATTTAATAGTCTTTCACAAAGTAAGCAAGTTGTAAAATTATAAAATAAATGAATTAATGAATAAAAATTCAAATTATTTTCTAGACCAGCACTGTCTAGTAGTACTGCTCTCAAAAATAATTGTAATGATGAAAGTATTCAATATTTGTCCAGTATAGTAACCACAAGACACATGTGCCTGTTGAAATCATGAAATGTGACTGCTGCAATTGAAGAACAGTAATTTAATTTATTTGGTTCTAAGTAACCTAAATCAAATCCATTATGACTATACAGTGGAAGTGAGAAATAGATTTAAGGGACTAGATCTGATAGACAGAGTGCCTGATGAACTATGGATGCAGGTTCATGACATAGTATAGGAGACAGGAATCAAGACCATCCCCCAGAAAAAGAAATGCAAAAATGCAAAATGGCTGTCTGAGAAGGCCTTGCAAATAGCTGTGAAAAGAAGGGAAGCAAAGGAGAAAAAGAAAGATATACCCATTTGAATGCAGAGTTCCAAAGAATAGCAAGGAGAGATAAGAAAGCCTTCTTCAGCTATCAATGCAAAGAAATAGAGGAAAACAGTAGAATGGGAAAGACTAGAGATCTCTTCAAGAAAATTAGAGATACCAAGGGAACAATTCATGCAAAGATGGGCTCAATAAAGGACAGAAATGGAAGCAGAAGATATTAAGAAGAGGTGGCAGGAATACACAGAAGAACTGTACAAAAAAGATCTTCATGACCTAGATAATCATAATGGTGTGATCACTCACCTAGAGCCAGACATCCTGGAATGTGAAGTCAAGTGGGCCTTAGGAAGCATCACTACAAACAAAGCTAGTGAAGGAGATGGAATTCCAGTTGAGCTATTTCAAATCCTGAAAGATGACGCTGTGAAAGTGCTGCACTCAATATCCCAGCAAATTTGGAAACCTCAGCAGTGGACACAGGACTGGAAAAGGTCAGTTTTCATTCCAGTCCCAAAGAAAGGCAATGCCAAAGAATGCTCAAACTACTACACAACTGCACTCATCTCACACACTAGTAAAGTGATACTTAAATTCTCCAAGCCAGGCTTCAGCAATATGGAAACCGTGAACTTCCAGATGTTCAAGCTGGTTTTAGAAAAGGCAGAGGAACCACAGATCAAATTGCCAACATCCACTGGATCATGGAAAAAGTAAGAGAGTTCCAGAAAAACATCTATTTCTGCTTTATTGACTATGCCAAAGCCTTTGACTGTGTGGATCACAATAAACTGTGGAAAATTCTGAAAGAGATGGGAATACCAGACCACCTAACCTGCCTCTTGAGAAACCTATATGCAGGTCAGGAAGCAACAGTTAGAACTGGACATGGAACAACAGACTGGTTCCAAATAGGAAAAGGAGTACATCAAGGCTGTATATTGTCACCCTGCTTATTTAACTTATATGCAGAGTACATCATGAGAAATGCTGGGCTGGAGGAAGCACAGCCTGGAATCAAGATTGCTGGGAGAAATATCAATAACCTCAGATTGGAGAAGGAAATGGCAACCCACTCCAGTATTCTTGCTTGGAGAATCTCATGGACTGAGGAGCCTGGTGGGCTGCAGTCCATGGGGTCACAAAGAGTCGGACACGACTGAGTGACTTTACTTACTTACTTATGCAGATGACACTACTCTTATGGCAGAAAGTGAAGAAGAACTAAAGAGCCTCTTGATGAAAGTGAAAGTGAAGAGTGAAAAAGTTGTCGTAAAACCCAACATTCAGAAAACTATGATGGTATTGGTCCCATCACTTCATGGCAAATAGATGGGAAAAGAGTGGAAACAGTGGCTGACTATTTTGGGGGGCTCCAAAATCACTGCAGATGGTGATTGCAGCCATGAAATTCAAAGACACTTAATCCTCGGAAGGAAAGTTATGACCAACCTAGATAGCATATTCAAAAGCAGAGACATTACTTTGCCAACAAAAGTCCGTCTAGTCAAGGCTATGGTTTTTCCTGTGGTCATGTATGGATGTGAGAGTTGGACTATAAAGAAAGCTGAGCGCTGAAGAATTGATGCTTTTGAACTGTGTTGTTGGAGAAGACTCTCGGGAGTCCCTTGGACTGCAAGGAGATCCAACCAGTCCATTCTGAAGGAGATCAGCCCTGGGATTTCTTTGGAAGGAATGATGCTGAAGCTGAAACTCCAGTACTTTGGCCACCTCATGTGAAGAGTTGACTCATTGGAAAAGATTCTGATGCTGGGAGGCATTGGGGGCAGGAGGAGAAGGGGACAATAGAGGATGGGATGGTTGGATGGCATCACCGACTCGATGGACATGGGTTTGGGTGGACTCTGGAAGTTAGTGATGGACAGCAAGGACTGGCATGCTGTGGTTTACGGGGTTGCAAAGAGTCGGACATGACTGAGCAACTGAACTGAGCTGAACTGAATCTAAATTTGAAGAATTCCATGTGGCTATTATATTGGAAGGCACAGTTGTAGAGTTCGAGCTGGATGAGGATTTTATTCAAGGTTCTTCTGGTATATGCCTGGTCTGTTATTCATTCTTAGTTACATTCTGCATCTTATACTTGGTCAAAGTCTTAAAATTACATCTGTTGGAAAACAGAGGTTTTTAAAATGTGGCAATGCAACAATATCCTTCAACTGGCACAGTACAGTTCCCTCTGAGTACAGAATAATAGCTCTTCAGAGGGGAAATTTGGGCTCTTAGAGCCACTCAGGAATTTCTGTGACAGGGTTAGCAGTCTTCTCCATAGCCCTTGGGTTCACAGGGAATTTTCAGGGATTGAGTAAATGCTGTGTTGGGTTCTCTGGAGTTTCCAGGTGGGAAGAGACATCAGTCTCTCTTTATCTCCTTTCACTGGGCCCCTTTGACATTGTGCACAACTGTCAATTTTCCATTTATCTTATTTTACTGTCGTTATTTGTTAATATTCCATCCCGTCCCATCCTAGGTGACTTCATTGAGAGCCAGACTCTTTTTATTATGCACCTTTATTTCCCTAAGACTTACCGTTGCATGTGACAAAAGGAAGAGGGTCAATACATGTTTGATAAATGAATAAATGAACATTGAATCAAGGAACAATGTTGATTCTGGGACTCCAAGAGGCCTAACACATCCATCACAGAAGAATGAATACAGAGAAAAACCAGCCTGCAGCAGTGCCATCCACTGGACAGGGAGACATGTGGGAACAGTATCCTGTCCTGTTTGCAGGACAGTCACAAAGAGAAACAATCATACATTCTAGGCCAGTCCAGGCAGTTAGATTGGATGAAGTTTCAGTCAAGTTGGCAGTACTGTCTTACCATCTACCTGAGCGAGTTTGTATTTAATGAAGAGGAAGCTGCAAGATGTTTTAACAAAGCCTTTTCTCACAGTCCTCATGTTGGCTGGAGAGCTTGCCCAGCCTCCCAGAGTGCTGAAATGAACTTGACTCATAAATGTGCAGCTCTTCTTTTTTGTGTAATCTTTTTCTGAGAGTCTCTTGGAGAAAAACATGAAAGTGGTGACAAAACCCCAGAAATGCATGTATACATGCGCACACATACGCATCCTAGGAGGAGGTAGTAGCAAGTCAAATGCTTAAATGGAGCATGAACAGGGATTCATTTCAGTTCAGTTTAATTCACTTTAGTAAAAACTAAGTGAGTAGCTACTTTATGGGGAGATACGAGAATAATTAAGACACAGTTTCTTCCTTTAAAGAATTCACAGATTTGTACAGGAAAAAAAAAATGTGAACAGATAACTTGTAACAGATTGTGATGAAAGCAGTAGTAGAGATGTGCTGGGTCCTGTGGTGCCACTGCTAAGTCACTTCAGTCGTGTCTGACTCTGTGCGACCCCATAGACGGCAGTCTACCAGGTTCTGCCGTCCCTGGGATTCTCCAGGCAAGAACTCTGGAGTGGGTTGCCATTTCCTTCTCCAATGCATGAAAGTGAAGTGAAAGTGAAGTCACAGTCGTGTCCAACTCTCAGCGACCCCATGGACTGCAGCCTACCAGGCTCCTCCATCCATGGGATTTTCCAGGCAAGAGTACTGGAGTGGGGTGCCATTGCCTTCTCCACCAATGTGTAGAAATTCTTTAGCTGTACAATTTGGGGGTGTAGAGACTAGGAAGGGAAGGAGAAGACCCTTCAGTTGGAAGCAAGAGAATCGGCAAAGGCACCGAGGTATGACCAAGCACATCGGGATGCTTGGGGGAAAGGGGCCTGCCTCTCCCAGTGGGGGCTACTTAATCATTTCATTAAAAGATTGCTCTACCTTTCCAGAGTTTCAGAGATATGTTTACTATTATATATAGCATGCATTGACAAGAGGATAACATCTAAATATAAAGGTCAGCTGGGAAGCTGGTATAACAAGTTAAGGGTGAGAGGTTTAGGGTTCCAGTTAGAATTATAGTTGTGAAAATAAAGAGAAAAACTTTCCAAGGTATATTCTAGAGAAGTGCTTCTCAATCTCCTGTCTGATAATTTCTGAGAAAGAAAGCATAACTTTAATTTGTAGTAGTGACTGTATACCACACATGTGTTTCTAGAAAGGAATGTGAGGATATAATTTGGAAAGTCATTCTAAATAATACTAGTATAGAAACCACCTTTGAACCAACCATCAGGGAGAATCCCTATTCTAGAGGTTGAAGATATAAAAAAATAAATGATACCATTGATTAAGATTGTACAACAAGCAAAATTTTGGCAGCTGTAATTTAGCTTGATTTTCACAACTACCTTATAGAGTAGGAATTTATCCTCATTTTACCACAGGGGGACCTGAAATTCAGCTAGATTCTGAACCTTCCTGCAGTTCCCATTATTACTGAAGCCATGCCTGGATTTGAGCCAAGGACCATCTGATTGCAAAGTTCCAGATCTTTGCAGCTCTCTCTGGGAGCTTTAGTACTGTGACCTGAGAAAACCCTTGCATCATAATAGAGGAGCATCACTTACAGGAAAGAAGAAATTGGTAAAAGGGATGTATTTCAGAACAAATGTGCCAGGCCAGTACTCTGATCTATTGCCTTCTGCAGTTAGCTTTGTTCCAACATTATCACTGGAGTATATCACCGTATGATGAATCACGTGCTGGATTGCTAAAAGCACATGGGAGGCAAAGGAAAGAAACATCCATTCATTTTTTTTTTTTTCTTTTCAATCAACATGTGTTTATTAAGCAAATATACCTTGGGCACTTTGCTCCATATAAAAGATAAAAAGGTCTATTTATAGACATTGCTTTTGCTCTTCAGAAATCCAAGGTTTTGTGCAGGCTAAACTTCATAAGTTATAATTATAGTAGAGAGTGCTAAAGTGGTCAAGTACAGATGAGTATCAAGTGTCATGAGAATACAGCAGAGGGGATGACCAGCTCCTTCCTAGCAGCTGAGAAATTCTTCACACAGCTAGTTATGTGGCAGTTGTTTCTTAGAGAATGAGTTGGAAATGTGCCCAGTGGAGAAGTGAGAAAGGCATACCAGGAGGAGGGGGCAGCAGAGCAAAGGCATAGTAAACTGAAAGTGTTTTAGGAGATGGAAGGAGCTCCATGTGGCAAGAGGTTAAAAGGCAGGGCAGGATTTTAAAGAGATTTGTATTCTCTTCTAAGGAAAAGAATCCCATCCTTGAGTTGGAGGCAGGTAAGGGAGTGGATTCAAAAGCAGAGACATTACTTTGCCGACTAAGGTCCGTCTAGTCAAGGCTATGGTTTTTCCTGTGGTCATGTATGGATGTGAGAGTAGGACTGTGAAGAAGGCTGAGCGCAGAAGAATTGATGCTTTTGAACTGTGGTGTTGGAGAAGACTCTGGAGAGTCCCTTGGACTGCAAGGAGATCCAACCAGTCCATTCTGAAGGAGATCAACCCTGGGATTTCTTTGGAAGGAATGATGCTAAAACTGAAGCTCCAGTACTTTGGGCACCTTATGCGAAGAGTTGACTCATTGGAAAAGACCCTGATGCTGGGAGGGATTGGGGGCAGGAGGAGAAAGGGACGACCGAGGATGAGATGGCTGGATGGCATCACAGACTCAATGGACGTGAGTCTGAGTGAACTCCAGGAGTTGGTGATGGACAGGGAGGCCTGGCGTACTGCGATTCATGGGGTCGCAAAGAGTCGGACACGACTGCGCAACTGAACTGAACTGAAGGGAGTGGGAGGGGGCAGGGAGATGGCAATAGCTTGGTGTTTCAGAAAAAAATTTCAAGAGCAAATGGGGAAGGATTTGATTGGAGGTAGATAGTGCTAGGAGAACAGGATCAGAGCCTAAAGTTCCACCTCAGGCAGAGCCTGGTCCATTCTAACTTCCCCGCTTCTCCCATAAACATTTCTTCTGAACATCAGGTAATTTTAGAGGTCAAGTGTAAATGCAGAAGTGGTTTTGTCCTGCACTTGGAGAATTCAAGGTAGAGGGCTGCACACCTGCCTGTAAAATGAATCGATGCCTCCAGGCCTTCCCCATAGCAACAAAATTAGTCCTTGACACCTAGACATTCTTCCTTTGTTTTTTTTCTCATGTTGCCTGAAGGCTCTTCTTTTGACTTGCATAATTCCCTTATCTAGCAGGGGGCCTCATATAAACTCTGCCGCACTGCTAATATTTCATTGTCATTTTCGGCTCTATTACATCTTTCTCTCAATCATTCTTTAGAGCAGGAGATGTCATCTAGAGGGGTTGTGCAGCTTGCATAAATGAATTATGAATCCTCATGATTTCAAGTGGGTTACCAAGCCCCTTCCAAGCAGAACCAGGCATCTGGTAACTCCAAAGTGTGAAAAGGACATTATGCATATGTATGCAGAGACACATGCCCCACAGCATTTCTGAAGTGCTTGCCACATTTTTACTTACACAGCGCCATATGCAAGGGGACCTGAGAACCAACCATTCTTTGAAAAGGAAGTGCTTTCACAAATCCTTTCCTTTCTCTCTTCCTGCTACAATTCCTCAGTCTATTTATTTTTTGAACCCATGAAGGGAGTGAGGAAAAGGATTTTCTGAGTTTCTTATTAAGTGTGAAGCTTTGCACATACGTAGTCGTGCGTGTATGCTAAGTCGCTTTAGTCCTGTCCCACTCTTTGCGACCCCATGGACTGTAGCCTACCAGCCTCCTCTGTCCATGGAATTCTCCAGGCAAGAGTACTGGAGTGGATTGCCATTCCCTTCTCCAAGGGGTCTTTCTGACCCAGGGATCGAACCGGTGTCTCTTACAACTCCTGCATTGGTGGGCAGATTTTTTACCACTCAGTTCAGTTCAGTCACTCAGTCGTGTCTGACTCTTTGCAACCCCAGGGACTGCAGCACACCAGACCTCCCTGTCCATCACTGACTCCCGGAGTTTACTCAAACTCATGTCCATTGAGTCAGTGATGCCATCTTTACCACTAGTTCCACCTATATGTAGGCAGGTAACCATTAGTGAGAAAAGCAACAAAGCTAAGTCTACAAGAGCATAGCAAGGGAAACAAAATGAGGCAGCTGGACTACTCTGAAGTAGATCGTTTTGTCTCAACCACGTGGTTTACAGAAAGTAATACTAAAGAATCTTGACTTCAAGTTTCCAATAACTTGAATTGTTTTAATGTTTTCAAATGTGACACAGAGGCCACAGGATCTCAGACAAGCCAGGCACAGCAGGTTGATGAAACTGAACACTCAGGCAGTAAGGACCTCTCTGGAAGTTAGGTTGACTTATTTAGACTCATGGCCAGGTTTTGGTTGAGACTCTGGGCTTTGACGTAAACGTGGATTTGAATCCTAGCTCTGTTATTAACTTGCTCTATGACCTTCAAGTTATTTTGTCCTCTGTAATCCTTAGATTCCTCCTTTGTCTGATGGTGGTAATGTTAGGCAGGTAGAATAGGGAAAAGGAGTCCAAATGGCGGTGGCTAAAAGACAAGGAAGGGAAAAGCCCACGAAAATAGAACAAAAGAAGGTCCGAAGACCAGAGTGAAGACTTCAGGTAGAACAAACAGCACTCCTGGCTAAGCCCAATTTACATAGGGCAGGCCCAGATGGAGGGAAAAAACATATAAAAGGAGGAGCCAAAGCGCTCTCTCTCTCTCTTTCCCACGTGTGTGTGCTCTTTCTCTCTCTCCCTCTCTCTCTCCCCGTCCCCCACGTGCTCCTCCACTCTCTTCCCTTCACGTCTTTGGGTTGGCATGCCCTCACGCTTCGAGGATGGATTTTCCTGCTATCTTCTAGATAAAATAGAGCTGTAACACTGATTTGCCTAAGAGAGCTATAACACGGTTTGTCCAAGACCCGAGAGCTGTGATGCGCCGAGGGCTTTAATGTCTGTCGCTCCAAATCTTTGTTGTGACGAGACACAGAACTGAGGAACATACACTCGCATGACAGTAATACCTGTGTCATGAAGTGGTTATGAAGATGAGGGAAGTAGATTTATACAGTCTTTGCAGTGTATGCTGTGGTGTCCAGCAAGCCCTCACTGAGCACAGCTTGTGTTGTTTTGACATGATTGCACATCATCTTGGTTTACTAATTATGTGTTACTTCACTTAGCTTCAACTCCCTTATTTCTTAAGTGGGACGAATAATGACTGTCCTATTCACTTTATATAGTTTTTGTGGAAATTAAATAACAGCGCATGTAAAGATATGTTGTAAAGTGAAAAATCCCAAATTTCCAGAAAGGCTGGTTATTATTATCATTATTTTAGAGGTTTTTAGGGGACGACAGAGGATGAGATGGCTGGATGGTGTCACTGACTCGATGGGTGTGAGTCTGAGTGAACTCCGGGAGCTGGTGATGGACAGGGAGGCCTGGCGTGCTGCGATTCATGGGGTCGCAAAGAGTCGGACACGACTGAGCAACTGAACTGAACTGAGGCTGTCACAGCCACAAGAATACTTGAGAAAAGTCCACTTGAATTACGATCCACAGAAGAATAGCTGCATTCACCCATGGAGCCCAATCCCTGCCCCCTTCTTCTTGTGAAAAACTGCCTATGTGTATAAGGTGAGGTGAGGTGAGGTGAAGTCGCTCAGTCGTGTCCGACTCTTTGTGACCCCATGGACTGTAACCTACTAGGCTTCTCCGTCCATGGGATTCTCCAGGCAAGAATACTGGAGTGGATTGCCATTTCCTTCTCCAGGGCATCTTCCCGACCCAGGGATCGAACCCGGGTCTCCCACATTGGAGGCAGATGCTTTAACTGCTGAGCCACCAGTTGATAGTATTTGGAAATAAGGATTGGCAAATTCCTCCCTTTAAAAGTGATATACAAGGTGAAAACCTGCTTTTTTTTTTTTTTTTTTTTAATTTTACAACTAGTGAGCTGTTATCATTCCTGGAACTCAGAAATTGAACATGATTGCCAAAGCCCATCTGACTAATAAGCAGTCAGAAGCTCAGACACTTGCAGATTCTGCCAGTCTTCATGGCTTTCCTTCCAACAGTAATGGTTCTCATGCCTTTCTCCAGCCTCACTGCCATGTTGCAGGGGAGGGAGAATGGATCTTGGAAGTAAGCAGTAGATCTGGCCCTTGACCAAGCTGCTTATCACTTGGGCTGACTAATCTCCTTTCTTAGTAAATTTCAGTACTTTCACTTTTCAGCCCCTCCCCACGTGGAAATGGAGAGGGTGGGAAGGGGCGTGGGGGACAAGAACTGCCTTTGGCATGGTCTGGCATCCTGGGATAGAGCTGAGATTAAAGCCACCTCTGTCAGCTACCACTTGCAGCTGTTTGACCTGCTTTAAATTATTCTCTCTGTGATTTGCTTACTGCATCTGTAAATGGGGATGGTGCCATATCTACTAAGCAATATATTTCTGAGAATTAGATGAAATAATGTATTTAAAATATCTTACAAAGAACATAGCACCGAACAAACGCTAAACAAAAATGTATTCTCCTGTTCTTTTCCCTTTGATTTGTAATGACTCATGAACATACTGGCAACTTTGTCTTCCAGACCACTCTTTCCTTGTGGATAAAAGGAACTCAGTGGTTTATAATTCCTGTGTACTCATGAAGGTCTAGAATTTCTATAATTCAAGTGCTTTAAGAGACAAATAAATGAGATTGCTCTGAACATTCTTAAGTAACTGGAATAAAGTCATATTGGGAGATTGAGAAGGGAAAATTTGATCTGAGTATTTTTGAATAGGGGCTTCCCTGGTTTTTTAATAAGTAGGCTTCCCTGGTGGCTGAGCAGTTAAAGCATCTGCCTCCAATGTGGGAGACCCAGGTTCGATCCCTGGGTCGGGAAGATCCCCTGGAGAAGGAAATGGCAATCCACTCCAGTATTCTTGCCTGGAGAATCCCATGGACGGAGAAACCTAGTAGGTTACAGTCCATGGGGTCGCAAAGAGTCGGACACGACTGAGCGACTTCACCTCACCTGAGAATTTTGATAAGCAAGTAGGAATTGACAGAATGAGGAAAGATATACAAAGTTTAATGTTTTATTAAGTTTAACAAAAGATATTTGGATAAATGGGTTCACACTGAAGTAGCAGAGATTCTCTTGAGTTGTATTTATAAATTTGAAAAAGGGCAACCCAAAGGAAGCATGAGCCCCTGTCTTGGGGAGGCAATGCCTGTCCCTGATGCTTGGTGCACGCAGGCAGGAGTGCAGCAGGCCTTCTGGGCGGCCTTAGTTCCTTCCTGGACAGTAATCTGCATGAAAGCAAGGACTTGGTCTCTTGTTGCCAGGCATGCTTGCTGATTGTTGAACCTCAGATGAGTAAATGAGTATCACCGATGTACCTGAAATATTAATGTCTAAGTGTGTAATAGAATCCAGGAGGAGAGCTTTTAGTGATCCTTTTATAATAGCAATTTTCCTGGAACACTTTCTGAAGATATCCCAGAGCACTTTTGAAAATGCTGATTATTTTTTGTAGACAGCTTTTTCTTGCCTGTTGTACAGCTGTGAGTGTGAGAGCCTAATTCTCTGGAGACCTGAGCATATGACTCTCCCTGAGAAAATCTGCGAGAGAACCCCCAAGGACACTCTGTACCCCTTTCCCAGCCAAGACAGGGAAAGCCTGCCTGAAATGCTTCCTCGGCCAATGAGTAAATTGTGATCTGAGAATAGAGCTTCACAAACATTGTGTGTGTTAGAATGAAGAGTGAATTGATGTATGAGTCAGAAATTCTTGGTCCATCCTTGATCTTCACCATAAGTAAAATATGAAAATCTCGCTGGGCTTCATTTTCTCCCCCACGAGTAAGGAGATTAAGCCAATGGACACGGCAAGATATCTTCCAGTTTGATCCTCCTAGTTTTGTGTATTTCCTAAATTTGTCAACCTGGAAGAATAGATTTCTCTAGTTCAGCTTGCTGATTTCACAGATGAGAAAACTAAGGTGTGCAGAGGTGAAGTCATTTACGGAACGTCACAAAACCAGTTAGAAGCTAAGATTAGAACCAACAGTTTTAGACTGCCAACCCAAAGGTTCTTCACCTTTTATGTGTCAGTTCAGTTCAGTTCAGTCGCTCAGTCGTGTCTAACTCTTTGCAACCCCATGAATTGCAGCACTCGGGGCCTCCCTGTCCATCACCAACTCCCGGAGTTCACTCAAACTCACGTCCATTGAGTCCGTGATGCCATCCAGCCATCTCATCCTCTGTCGTTCCCTTCTCCTCCTGCCCCTAATCCCTCCCAGCATCAGTCTTTTCCAATGAGTCAACTCTTCGCATGAGGTGGCCAAAGTATTGGAGTTGCAGCTTTAGCATCATTCCTTCCAAAGAACACCCAGGGCTGATCTCCTTTAGAATGGACTGGTTATGTGTCAGAGTTCACCTTAAAAAATCCCATTAAAGCTGTGGACTTCTGGGAGTGGGAGATGGAATGAGGGCAAACACTTTACACACAAAACACATAAAATTTGCAAACTATTTAAGGGAAGGGGTTCTTGGATTTCAAGTCAAAAGCCTTTATGCTATACTTTATTACTCAAAGTAGATGTTGAAATCAGATGTTAAAAAGGACATAATTATATGTGTTAGAAAGCATGCCTTTGACTTTTTTGGGTTAATAACTTCATTTGTGCAGAAAGCAGCTCAACACAACTGGAATAAGTTTGGGTTTATATCTGCCCTCCAAACAAGCCTTACTCACTTGCTTTGTTGATGGCCGTTTCTGATTTCCAAAAAGCCAGTTCCCCCTTTTAAATATCACAGCCTTGTTTCTCTTACATATAATTCTGCTAAATTCAGTGCTTGACTTATGTCAGCTGTAGCCAAATAACACAAGAAGGGGGTTGGCTAAAACAGAAAAGGTCTGAAGGTGACCTCTACTAATTAGTTCTTTTTTCAGCTGCTTTTCACCCTCTTGTCTTCAGGTTTTGGATCCTCAAGTCTTCCAGAGAAACGACTTGAGAAAGGAGAGAAATATCCTCTGTGTTTCTATACAGCTGCATCTAGGTTCAGAGCCCTCTGTTCCAGTGGTGTAGTCTGATGCGTCCATTCAAGGCTTGAAAGCTTCTATTCTAAGGGCCATTGAGAGAACTTGGAAGCTTCCCTTGAGTAGGCCTATAGGGTGTCTTTAAGGTCTTATACTCACTCTGACGTGACATGCAAAGTCCAGGTGCTCTGTACTCTTTGATGCTTGGCCTATAGAATGCCCGCAGACTTTCTAGTCATGTAAGCACACGCTTCATTAAGATTGGATGGGTTCTTTTTTTTCCCCACAGAGACTGTGCCCCTCTTGCAGTTTATTAAAACTACCCATGCAGTGTGCCATTATTCTTCCTGCTTGTATTCATGAATGGCCAGGCCTCAATAGGAATATCCAGGTGGAGATCAATAATCAGTCTCCTAGTTAGGGTAGGAAAAAACAAAGAGAAGAAAAAGAAGCTCTATTGGTATACTGCATTCAGCTGTGTTGAAGAGGTCTTATCATTAAAGCAGCACCAGGTGTTTATAAACCAAGCTTGCTGGGAGTGTTGTACATGCAGGATTAAAATAATTGTCCATCAGTCTCTGTCTCATAAATGTTTTCCTTTGACTTTGGCAGGAACTCCAACCTGAGCATATGCCAGTTGACATGGGAACACTGAGACCAGCAGTTTAAGGATTTTCTCATTTGCTTGCACTGGTAAGATTTAAAGATAGAATAATGAAGGACATTAAATGTTACTGGATCCTGGCTATTTGCATTAGGTATGACATTAAACTTGTTTAGGTGTTAAGTTTTTTTGACCCAGATAGGTCTCTAATTCAGTTACTTTACAAAATCATAGTAAAAACAGGAGAAATCTGTAATCTATGAATTTGAGCATAGTTTCATTGGTATTGGTGAAAATATGGAAACTAAGTAATATCAGATTTTTTTTTTAACTTCTGTACAATTGGACCAAGTGGGATAAACGGTTTCCCTTTTGAACAATGAAACTATCTGTTCTAAAGAGATCTGATTCTCAGAGCACAAAAGGATACAGTGTTTAAGATCAATGTGGAGAAAGAAAGGGGCTTTCCAGGTGGTGCTAGTGGTAAAGAACCTGCCAATCTCTGCAGGAGATGTCAGAGACCCTGGTTCAATCCCTGGGTTGGGAAGACCCCCTGGAGAAGGAAATGGCTACCCCCTCCAGTATTCTTGTTTAGAGAATCCCATGGTGGGCTACAGTTCACAGGGTCACAAAGAGTCGGACACAACTGAGCAACTTAGCACGCATGCATGGAGAAAGAAAGGGAAAGTTATCCTGTTTTCATACGTCAGTGGACAGTCATGCCTTTAATATGGATGCAGAGACTGGATTTTTAAAAGAACCAAATCTGTAGTCAATTATAGGATTGCTTGAAAATGAGAACTGCGTGATGCTGATGGTGTGGTGTTCACTGGATGCTTATTGGTATCAAAGGCACAACCATATGATGTTTCTTTAAAAGAGAGGCATAATGGTGAAGATATTGGCAGATGGATAGCAAATTGTGTTACTGAAAGATAGTTTTGAAAACAGGAGTCTAAAATCTGAGACCAAGATATAATATTGATTTAAGTAATAATTAAGCATTCTATCTTTTATAGAAGAGACAGAGTCTCTGGACATATTTTCAATATAAAATAAAAAATACACCATGATGTGGCTAACTGAAGTTAAATAAGACAGTATAGGCCTAGGTAGATTCTTTGGATACTGACTTGTTGAATTTAATGGATTAAATTCAGTGATAATACTCATTCCATTACCATCTTCAAGTTGAGTCAGATCTTCATGGGATGAGACTGCACTCAGCACCTTTATTACTCTGGGGGTACCATTCTAGCATATTTTCTACAAATATTCAGGTCTCCGTTTTCATGTGATCTTGTAGCAGGTCTATGGTACACTGAACAATGTTTGACTTTTAACTAACTTATTTTCCATTTTTTAGTACTAGATACCTTAAACCTGTGAATTTTCAAAGGATGTATTTTGGTAATTCAGCACTCACGTTTAGTCTTCTAAGTGTCTCAAATTGCCCTGCTGCTTTATTCAGTTATATTATTACAGCAACTTTTAGTTTAACAGCTTGTATTCACATAATCTATTTATGGAACAATGGAAGAATGATTGTGAAATAGCCTGGAAGATGCATTACTTAAACGGATACCTGAAACTGACGATACAGCTTCACACATTTATACATATAAAAGTAAATGATCGTACCATTATGGTTTCTTTTATCTGAATAACACATTCCTCTTAAAAATTAAATTACTTTGCACTTGAGTTTAGTGCTTTATTTCATGATTTAGATGTACTTTCTAGAAACTGCTGCCAAACCCGAATTCCCATACATAAGTCATGGTTTCTCACATACACATGGAATTCAAGATAACATCTTAGTTAGAGAGTCATTAAATCTCTGATATCAGAAAGGCCAGAGTTAGAACAGGGCTCTTTAAAGTCCTCAAAGCTAAGCAATTTGAGAAAAGAAAGAAAAAAAAAAAGTAAGAGAAACATGCATGTGATTGGTCTTAGTGAAACAATAAACTCAATGGAAGTGGTACTTCTAATAACTCACATCTGGACCACAGAAGTCATCATTTCAGATTGTGCTTCTTGTTATCAAAGTGAATTGCTACCAAAGAAACCCAATGGATTGTGTTAAACTGATTTGTTTCATTTTGGTTGTGGGAAGGTTTTCTTGAAGCTAACCTTGAAGTTCCTCATCTCTGCAGAGAAGCAGATGATACTGAATCCTGTGCCACTTCTGTAATACGAGGATGCTTTGTTGACCAGATAGGCTTGTTTGAGAAAACATCCATTGACAGAGTGGCATGGTAGAAAAAACCATGATTTAGTAATCAGTGGACACTATAGCTGATTTAGCATTTTTTTCTTTGGCTGCTGAGATCTTAAATAGTTACTTAACTGTTGAGTCTTAATCTGTAAAATGAGGTTAATAGTCACTGTACTTACTCCTCTGTAGACTTATCCAAAGATAAGATATTAAATAAGAAACATTGAGAAACTAAGAATCACTACACAGAATTTTACATTGCTTTTAATAGAAAGTTGATTCCTTATTAATAGCACTTTCTGATTTGAAAGTTATATATAGAAAAAGCATCTTCATGGATTTTCATAGGTGTCTTTACATTGAACAAAGGCTAACAGTAGCTCTAATCTACTTGTTTTTCCTATTAAATTATGATACCTGTAAGAGTTCACTGAATAACTTGTGTCTGCCTTATGTCTGAACCTGTCTCTGGTGTTTATACTGCACTGATATTAAATTTCAGTGTCCTAGAATCACTCCAAAAGGAGAGCATGGGAGAGAATGGAAGAAATGCTTACAATATAATCTCTGTCAGCAAGATGGGGAGGAAAGAGTCTCTGGGGTTGATCCTTGAGGTGAATCCGCCTTTCTTAGACCTCTTTCCCTCTAATTCTTTTCAGATGTATACTTTTTACTTATCTCTGCTTATCTCCCTTCCATTATCTTCCTCTCTCCACCCCCTCCAGTCTCCTTTCTCCTCTCCTTCACACCTCAGAAAGTCCTTTACTTGTTTACAATCCAGGGTGTTTTTTTTTTTTTTTTTTAAGCTATTGACCCACAGCCCTCTGCTTCCATAAATCCTGCTTTAAGTGTTGATCTCTAAGACAAATATACCCCTATAGCCCTGAGTTTACTCTTTGACTCTGTTTCATTACAAACACTGTAGACAATCAATATGAACTGAGGAGGAAATGTCTTGGGTCAGAAAACATAATTTGCTTGAACACACCATCATCTTCGCCCCTGAAAATAACGGTTGATCACGTGTCCTTTAAGGATAAAGCTATCATTATTGGAAAATGTCACCTATATAAAAAACAGGAAATTCCAACAGTTACACATGTTATAGAAAATCTTCCAGAGCTCCCAGTTCATGTACTAATGTTAAAAACAATCAAGGACTATGAATAATGGATGAAGTTAAACATAGTGGTCCAAATTTTTTATCCAGACTGCTAGAAAAGAGCGTTAACATAATGGATGTGGGTCAGAGAAATTGGCTGACATATGAAATACTAACCAAGAGTATCATCCATTTAGTTTTTTTTTTTAATGGATAAAATTTGAACACCAGCCAAAGTTCACCATTGTGGAGATGTTTACCTATGTGTGCTACCATTTTCTTTCCTGATTCCAAGACCTCCCAATTACATGGAAGCATCATTTGTACCTTCTCTTATGATTAAATCCACTCTCATTCATATGAATTTATTCTCTAAAGAAAACAAAAATAGCAGTCTCTTTAAGCCTGAGTACAGTCCATTCTGTCCTCATGTTAGAACTTAGCTTCAACTTTCTTTGGGTTGCAAAATGCTGTGACTAATCTGAGAAAGTAACTAAAGAGAATTGAGACAGGAATGAAGTTAAGTATAAGGAAAAGTTCGGAGAAGGCAATGGCACCCCACTCCAGTACTCTTGCCTGGAAAATCCCATGGATGGAGGAGCCTGGTGGGCTTCAGTCCATGGGGTCGCTAAGTCGGACACGACTGAGCAACTTCACTTTCACCTTTCGCTTTCATGCATTGGAGAAGGAAATGGCAACCCACTCCAGTGTTCTTGCCTGGAGAATCCCAGGGACGGGGGAGCCTGGTGGGCTGCCGTCTATGGGGTCACAAGAGTCGGACATGACTGAAGTGACTTAGCAATAGCAATAGCAATAGGAAAAGTTATCTCAGGATCCACTATGCAGATTTCCATGTGTTTATAACTAACCCAATTAGCCTGAAAATTAGTTTTTATTCATCACAATAAACCATACTACTTGGAGAAGGCAATGGCAACCCACTCCAGTACTCATGCCTGGAAAATCCCATGGGCGGAGGAGCCTGGTGGGCTGCAGTCCATGGGTTTGCGAAGAGTTGGACACGACTGAGTGACTTCACTTTCACTTTTCACTTTCATGCATTGGAGAAGGAAATGGCAACCCACTCCAGTGTTCTTGCCTGGAGAATCCCAGGGATGGGGGAGCCTGGTGGGCTCCTGTCTATAGGGTTGCACAGAGTTGGACACGACTGATGTGACTTAGCAGCAGCAGCAGCAGCAGCAGACCATACTACTAACAACTCAGTGAACTAATTTTCTTGAGATATGACTAAACTGGATACTGTTATTTCCAGTGTACTCAACTAAAAGGTAATTTCTCTTTTCAATCATTTATCTCTGCTTCTCCCCAGAGTCAAAATGGAGTTGAGATATAATCAGCATATAGGGTTCCTTAGGTCCCTTCCCAGTAATGGGTTCATGAAGCAATGTAAACTGGTAGAAATTCAAGTACAGTCTCTAAACTCTCAGCTGCTTTCCTTAGCATTTTGCTGACGCTCCAGAAAATAGCAAATATTTTCTATTCCAGTCACCGACTAAACTTTGCAGCTGATCAAAATAACCCATAAGTAACAATAGGAACCAGACAACCACCATATATACAATGGTCCCATCTATCACTCAGACATTCTTGGTGTAATAAAGTCAAAAGTGAATTTTCTCCTTTTATTTTCAAGGTTTGCATCTGACATAGTGTCATTAGAGCACTGACTTATGGAAAATTGGGGTAGATTGAGAGCCTTTGATAAAAGGCAGTCTTTATATCACTGAAAGAGTCTAATGAATTGAGGGAAAAGGGGAGAAATAGTTTTTAATATATGTTTTCTGATGTCCTATTGAGCATCTGCAAAAATTCTAATTGACTATCTAAAGATACATTATAAAAATGTATTTTAAATCACAAATAGAATCCTGAAAAATATTTTAAAAGCTTAAATATGTAAATTTTGAAGGGAATATAGAGGACAAGGAGAGATGAGAAACATTGTAAGCATATGATTGCATCTTCATATCAAGCAAGAAGACATGCTCTGACTTCCCATGTTTTGGTCATGTCCATCAGCTTTTAGATTCTATGTATATGCTCTGTGGGGGAGGGGAGGGGAAGTGAGGGGGAAGGAAAAGGAAGACAGGTAGTGTCTTAGCATGTAGACAGTAGATATCATCAAAAGTGAAACATCCATAGATTACCTGTATGGGCAAGATCTACAAAATACCTCTTTCCTCAAGGAGTGACAATTACTGCTAAGACTAAATATGATAATTTTAGAATTGTTCAAGGGTTTACTTTAACTCTTAGTAGGTTTTGTATTGCTTGATGAGCTGTATTGGTATATGGTCATGGAACCACTATAACAACTACTATATCCTAGGATCCCACTGAAATCCTGATTTCATAAACAGGAGATCTCATAGTAAAAATAGACATCTCCAAGTATTAATTTTCCAGGTGAAAAAACATAACTTTCTGTTTTCTCCTTCCCTAGTCATTCATTTATCCATTTATTTGTTGACTTATTCATTGAGCAAATATTTATTGATCACCAAGTAGGTATTTACTGAGCATTGTTTTGTGTACTGGGGATACTGAAGTGAACCCAACAGATAAAACTCCTTGTCTTCATGGATCACTTTCTAGTAGAGGAGATAAGCAAATAGAAATCTAAAAGGTATGGCTTTTATATACCTTATACTCCCATGGGAATACCAGACCACCTGACCTTCCTCTTGAGAAATCTGTATGCATGTCAGGAAGCACTAGTTAGAACTGGACATGGAACAACAGACTGGTTCCAAATAGGAAAAGAAGTACGTCAAGGCTGTATATTGTCACCCTGCTTATTTAACTTATATGCAGAGTACATCATGAGAAACGCTGGATTGGAAGAAGCACAAGCTGGAATCAAGATTGCCGGGAAAAATATCAACAATCTCAGATATGCAGATGATACCACCCTTATGGCAGAAAGTGAAGAGGAGCTAAAAAGCCTCTTGATGAAAGTGAAAGAGGAGAGTGAAAAAGTTGGCTTAAAGCTCAACATTCAGAAAATGAAGATCATGGCATCCGGTCCCATCACTTCATGGGAAATAGATGGGGAAACAGTGGAAATAGTGTCAGACTTTATTTTTTGGGGCTCCAAAATCACTGCAGATGGTGACTGCAGCCATGAAATTAAAAGACGCTTACTCCTTGGAAGAAAAGTTATGACCAACTAACTTAGATAGCATATTCAAAAGCAGAGACATTACTTTGCCGACTAAGGTCCATCTAGTCAAGGCTATGGTTGCAAATAGATGGGGAAACAGTGGAAATAGTGTCAGACTTTATTTTGGGGGACTCCAAAATCACAGCAGATGGTGAGTGCAGCCATGAAATTAAAAGATGCCTACTCCTTGGAAGGAAAGTTATGACCAACCTAGAGAGCATATTGAAAAGCAGAGATATTACTTTGCCAACAATGGTCCGTCTAGTCAAGGCTATGGTTTTTCCAGTGGTCATGTATGGATGTGAGAGTTGGACTGTGAAGAAAGCTGAGCGCCAAAGAACTGATGCTTTTGAACTGTGGTGTTGGTGAAGACTCTTGGACTGCAAGGAGATCTAACCAGTCCATTCTAAAGGAGACCAGTACTGGGTGTTCATTGGAAGGACTGATGTTGAAGTTGAAACTCCAATACTTTGGCCACCTCAGGTGAAGAGTTGAATCATTGGAAAAGACTCTGATGCTGGGAGGGATTGGGGACAGGAGGAGAAGGGGACAACAGAGGATGAGATGGCTGGATGGCATCACTGACTCGATGGACATGAGTTTGAGTGAACTCCGGGAGTTGGTGAAAGACAGGGAGGCCGGCGTGCTGTGATTCATGGGGTCGCAAAGAGTCGGACACGACTGAGCGACTGAACTGAACTGATGTCATGAGGGTGGAGCCCTTGTGAATGGGGTTAGTGCCTTCTTAAGAGACCCCAAAAGCTCCCTCATCCCTTGTGCCATGAGAACCCAGTGAAAAGACTGCTGTCTGAACCAAGAATCAGGCGCTCACCAGACACTGAATCAGCTGGCAACTCCACCTTAGACTTCACAATCTCTAGAACTGTGAAAAATAAATTTCTATTGTTTACAAACCACCCAGTCTGTGGTATTTTGTTACAGCAGCCTGAAGGCATTAAGACAGGATATTAATCAGACACTGAAATAATCATAAAACTATGATTTACCAACTGTCATTGGTGCAATACAGGGAAAATAAAAAGATCTGCCCCAGTGAAAATAAGCTTGTAACAGAAGGATCTCTCAGTGTGTTTGTGGTGGGGAGATGGACAGGTGGTCAGGAAATGATTCCCTACCCCACCTCCACCTCTCTGGGAAGAGAGGGCAGCTCAAACTTCTCTTTTACTCTGTAAATGATGAAAATATAATAACTACTTAATTTCTCCTTGTATGAAAAGTCAACTAAATGGACTTCATTATTCCTAAGAGCAGATTTGAATTCTTTTCTTACTAAAAATCACGTAATGTTTTTGCATAAATCAACCTGGGGATATGGACAGTTGATGACCTTGAAATGTTTACCATGTGAAATGTTTACAGAGCATTGTCATCTCTCCATTCACCATGGTAGGCTGTGGAGGCTTGAAAGATATATATATATATATATAAAGCATGGTATCTACCCTGAGGAGCATGTGGTCTGCTGGCAAGCATGTGCTTACAGGAGGAGCCATGGCTACTAGCAGGACAGGTGCAGGTGAGTGGTCCAGAGCATAGGCGCAGTGAGTCTGAGGCTGCAGAGAACACGTAGAGCTGAATGGCCTGGGGATGTTACCAAGAAGGGGGCAAGGTATGATAAAAGCACAGATGCTCAATAAAAACTAATAAATCTTCCCAGGACTGAAAAGAGGACGCTAGTTGTGGTCAGGGGTCGGGGCTGCCTTATTCAAAGCGGTAGAGACAGGGATGTAGCTGGAGTTGACACTGGCCTTCATTTGGGCAAACAAGTTTCCTGCCAGAAGTGAGTGGAGCTGTAACATTCCTATTGTCATTTGAAAGATGGCATTTTAAACATTGATTAGAGTAACTTTATTTCATTTCAAAAATGGAACTAGTGTTATATGTTATTTATAGCCACATAGTTTTAGAAAGATTTCTGAACATTGGATAATGTCTGTGGAAATTTTAAAAAATCAGATCATGTGAGCTCGTCTCTCTAAATAGCATTGGCAGAAATCCTTGTCCAGAATTATGTCTTAATAGAGACTGTTGCCACTTTGCAATGTGAGTCTTAACAATGTGTTAGACTGTAATAGTTAGAGGGTGTCAAAAATGCTATCTTTTGACAGCCTCTAAAAGTCCATTATCCTCTGTAACATTCAATCCATAAAGGTAGCCCATGAACATCAAAATTATTTTTAGTGTTTATCTAAAACTATTAGAAAATTCAGGTTACAGCTTCTACTTATGCCAATGAATTACAATGTACCTTTCAAGAATTAAAGATTGGGTTCAATGAAAGGGCTTGGGAAAAAGCATACCAGTTTTGTCATCCTAGGGTTTATAGAATGTTTACCAGATCAGGATCATTCTACATAGAATATGTGTATTTATAAAATGCAAGGATTTTGTGGAGTAAAATGAATGAAAATGAGGGGTGGGTGAGTTGAATATACAGATTAAGAGTTTTCTGTGTTTAGATAGTTTTTTAAAAGTAAAATTGTATTATATAATGTATATGCTATAAGAACTAACTCTTTATGTTTATATCTTATTTCCAAAATGGAACTTTAGGTGTTAGTAAAATAATAAATTTGATGCTTTTTTTCATTGCACTGTAATCCCTTAGATTTGATGTAGGTGTACAGGTCAGGAAAGTCACATTATCACCTTGTCTATATTCAAAGGATAAGTCCCCTTCTGTCCTGAATGGAAAAGCCATTTATTCTACCATAAATAACTTCCCTGGTGGCTCAAATGGTAAAAAAAAAAATACTGCCTGCAATGCAGGAGGAGAAGGCAATGGCAACCCACTCCAGTGCTTTTGCCTGGAAAATCCCATGGACAAAGGAGCCTGGTAGGCTGCAGTCCATTTGGTCACTGGGAGTCAGGCACGACACTGAGCGACTTCACTTTCACTTTTCACTTTCATGCATTGGAGAAGGAAATGGCAACCCACTCCAGTGTTCTTGCCTGGAGAATCCCAGGGATGGGGGAGCCTGGTAGGCTGCCGTCTATGGGGTCACACAGAGTTGGACATGACTGAAGTGACTTAGCAGCAGCAGCAGCAGCAATGCAGGAGACCCAGGTTCGATGCCTGGTTCGGGAAGATCCCCTAGAGAAGAGCATGGCAACCCACTCCAGTATTCTTGCCTGGGGAACCCTGTGGACAGAGGGGCCTGGCAGGCTACAGTCCATGGGATCGCAAAGAGTCAGACATGCAAAGAGCGACTAACATCTCACCTCACCTGCCATAAATATATTTAATCACAGATGTAAGATAGTGTCTTTCAGGAGCTTGTTCTCATTTGTAATCACCTCTATAGTGATAGCTATAAGCTTATCTAACCTACATCTCTTGATACATGTAAAGCAAACATTCCCCATTTCTCCTTTAGATGGAAAAGAGCTGATTATTGATTTCCTTAAAATAACCTGCCATACACTTAAAGACCATTATTACCCTGCCCTCTTTTTCTTTGGTATAATCCCAATTCCATCTACTTTCCCCCACCTTAGATGTTCTTTCTTAGAGACAGGATTACTCTTGTTGCTACCCTGTAATCTCATTCTAGTTTCCTGTCATGCACCTTGAATCATGGAGTGCTTAACCAGTTGCAGTCTTATTCTCTGTGATCAAGACCTTTTTGGTTATCACTGAGCACAGAGCAGAGCATAGTCTGAGCCTACACTTGTGAATTAAAATATCTCTAGAGTTGTTGAGTTGTAGTCAGTTTCAATTATGAAGGAAGAGTCTCAGGAGACTGAAGAAGTTGAGAGCAGGTGGAGTTGCTACCTTGGCACCACTATCTTGATGCCAACTAGATACTTTCAGAAGCAAAGGCAGGATTACTGGCTCTCTTTATGTTGTGCCAGAGCAACTTGACTCCACCCACACGGTCCGGACGCCAGCCTGGTTTAAAGTGGTATGAATAGGTGGAAAGGGACAATAATAAGTTTCCATCTCTCTAAGTATCGTGATAAGAAGTGGGTTTTGCCTTCAATAAGTTTGCAATTGAGATAAGGAGAAAATCCTGGTGGCAGTATAAGGTAACACAGATTAAGAATCAGATGTTAATCATTGTTCAGAGCCTTGAGAAAGCAGAGCCAGACAGGACTGGAAGAAGCCAGCAGCTTCATCACAAGGTCGAACCTGAGTGGAGACAGGGAGGCTGGTTGGGGTTGTCATAGGCATTGGCAGGAGGTGGGAGGAGGTGTCTATCAGGCATTGGGGGATGGGAGGGTCAGTTTGGCTGGAATAAAGTACTGATGGTCAGGAAGAGTCAGATGAATGTTTGGTAGATGCCAGAGCCTTCGATGCAAGATCAAAGTGTTTGCAGAGTGAAGAAGGAGGGTGTTTATCACGTTAGTTTAGAGGATGTGAGCAGGATAGATTGAGTGGGAGAAGCCAGATGCTAATTACTTATTGTGGTTGCTGGTAAAAATAGCAATGCATCCTTATCTTTTTCTATTTCCTAGAGGGTCAGCTTATAGACAGACAGAACTCTCACTGAGGCTGTGTCCTTGAGAAAGCAGAATCTCAAGATTCATGACCCAACTTTTTCTGGGGACTGAAACACGGAAAGGGAAAGGACAGAATATACCTGAAAATTTACCTGTGGGCCCAGAATTTCAATGGGTGGCTTACTTGAGGTAGTTTTACCTGGGATAAGCAAGGCCCTATTAAATCTGGCCAGCCTTTCATTTCTTCCTTGTGTACATTTTCAGATTTATACATGGTACTTCCTGCTTTTTAAGTAATCTGTGCTATCAGAGAAAGCGTTGATACTTGTTTTGTGTTATGGACCCAAACAAAAACAAAATAATACATTGAGTGAGAGGTATTATTCTGGATGATATCTTTGTTACTTGAGCTGGTTATAATTAATGTCATTTGTACATGAATTTCTATGACAAGCATTAAAAATAAACTTACTATATAGTTGAAGATTTTATTAATAAAAGAGGGTCCTATTGATTCCTTTTCAATCAAATCTCTTTAGTTATTATTATAAATTCAAGCTCTGAATTAATACCACACCTCAAATGCCTGACCTTGGGGTCTCATTTTGTCATTTAGCTGGACTCCTAACTATCTTCTTTCTCAGAAAAATCATAGATTTTGAGGCACATTTAGAAATGAGTGTGAAAAGCTCTTTAAATATATTTTGAGGCTTAGTATTTGCTTCCAGGATGATGCATTAGCTAATAGTTATTTTTGGTGAAAGCTGCCCCCTCTTGTTATTGTTTATGAGTCTCTGTTCAGCTGTTTTGAGCTCTGGGCTACAGCATGTCATACTTTGGAGCTACAGTGCATGGTACTTTCAAACACATGGCTCTGGATTTCAGGGCAAAGTCTGATTCAGTGAGACCCCACACTGTAAGGTAGCATTGGAGGTGGCTTGAGAGGATGCTATGTCAAAGTCTTTGGATTTTCTATGAAGAAAGGGTTTGAGGAGATGAATATTTCTTAGGTGAAATAATCTTTTTTTAACCCTGGGATTTCTTTGGAAGGAATGATGCTAAAGCTGAAGCTCCAGTACTTTGGCCACCTTATGCGAAGAGTTGACTTATTGGAAAAGACCCTGATGCTGGGAGGGATTGGGGGCAGGAGGAGAAAGGGACGACCGAGGATGAGATGGCTGGATGGCATCATGGACTCAATGGACGTGAGTCTGAGTGAACTCTGGGAGTTGGTGATGGACAGGGAGGCCTGGCGTGCTGCGATTCATGGGGTCGCAAAGAGTTGGCACGACTGCACGACTGAACTGAACTGAACTGAAAAATTTAGCTTGAGTAGGAGATGGAGGAAGAGTATGGTGCAAATCCACCCGTGAGGAGTTTGAGAATTCCGTACCCTGTGTCTATCCCACCCCCCTGCTCCTTCCCAGGGCAGCCTAGGAGGAGGCAGTGCTGGGCCAGGGGAAGCAGAGCAGGGTTTTCACCTGTAAAGCAGAACTTCTAGAGCACAGAGCCCTTTTAGGATGCGGCGAAAGGGAACCTTTGTACGCTGTTGATGGGAATGTAATCTGTGTGACTACTATGGAAAATAATATGGAGGTGATTCAAAAAATTAACAATAGATCTACCATACAATCCAGTAATCCTATTCTTGGGTATTTATCTGAAGAAACAAACACACTAATTAGAAAAGATACATGAACCCATAACTGAATCACTTTGCTCTATAGCAATAATTAACACAATGTTGTAAATCAAGTATACTTCAATTAAAAAAAGAAAAGATACATGAACCCTTTTCATTGCACCAGCATTTACATTAGCCAGATATAGAAGTAATTTAAATGCCCATTAATAGATAAATGGATAAGGAAGGTGTGGTATATATATGTACAGTGGAATATTACTTGGCCATAAAAAGACTGAAGTCTTGCCATTTGCGACAATGTGGATGGACTTTGAAAGCATTGTGCTAAGCAAAATAAGTCAGAGAAAACAAATGTTGTATGACTCCACTTTTACATGGAATCTAAAAACAAAACAAATGAACAAATAGCAGATAACAAAACAGAAACAGTCATAAATAGATACAGAGAACAAACAGATGGTTGCTAGTAGGGAGGGTTGAAGGGGAGAAGATAAATAGGTGAAGGAGATTGAGCTGCAAACTTCCAGTTGCAAAATAAATGAGTCACCAGTATGAAATGTACAGTGTGGGGAATATAGTCAAAAATTATGTAATATGTTTGTGTGGTGACAGATTGTAACTAGACTTGTTGTGATGATTGTTTTGAAATGTATAGAAATATCGATCACAGTGTTGTGTACCAGGAACTAAGATAGTGTTGTAAGTCACTTGTGCTTCAGAAACAGACACATTCATAGAGAAAGAGATCAGGTTTGTGGTTACTAGAGGTGAGGGGAGGGGTGGGGGAGGAATTGGACAAAGGCACTCCAAAGGTACAAACTCTCAGTTACGATGCAATGTACGTGCGTGCATGCACGCTCAGTTACCAAGTCATGTCCAACTCTGTGTGACCCCGTGGAATATAGCCCACCAAGCTTCTCTGTCCATGGGATTTCCCAGGCAAGAATGCTGGAGTGGGTTGCCTTCTCCTGGGGATCTTCCCAACCCAGGGATCAAACCCACATCTCCTGCATTAGCAGGTGGATCTTTACTGCTGAATAACAAGGGAAGCCCAGTGATGTAATATAAGTAAGTAAGTAAAGTCACTCAGTCGTGTCCGACTCTTTGTGACCCCATGGACTGCAGCCCACCAGGCTCCTCAGTCCATGAGATTCTCCAAGCAAGAATACTGGAGTGGGTTGCCATTTCCTTCTCCAGGGGATCTTCCCAACCCAGGGATCGAACCCGAGTCTCCCACATTGGAGGCAGACGCTTTAACCTCTGAGCCACCAGGGATAAATATAATCAACATGGCAGTGTGTTGTATATGAAAGTTGTTAAAAGGGTAAAGAGTTCTCATCGCAAGAAAAAAATGTCTTTCTTTAGTTTTATATCCATATAAGATGCAGGATGTTCACTAAACTTATTGTGATAGACATTTCATGATGTATGTCAGACAAATCACTATGCTGTACACCTTAAACTTATATAGTGGAGTGTGCGAATTGTATCAATAAAACTGAAAGAAAAAATAAAAAAAGATAATGTAAAAAATAAGAAAGGAGAGAGAGAGAGAGAGAGAGAGAGAGAGAGAGGGAAGTGGGGAGGAAGGAAGGCAGGGGCAGAAAGCACATGGTCCTTAATGTCTGAAATGAGTGGGTGAAACCCAGGTCCTCCCATGCAGGGCCTCCACTTCCCTGGGGCAGTTCAGAAGAGCTGTGATGAGCTGACTGGCTGGCAAAGTGCCAAACCACAAAGCCAGTGCCTGCCCTAGAGAAGACAAGAAAGAACCCACCTTAGGCTCCTGGCCCCCAGCAAGAATTCTTAACATTGCTCAAAGCTAAACTGAAAATGTTGATGTTGACTTGACGTCCCTCCCTCTCTCATTCTGATGAATTGATTAAAACAATAATGAGACCAGCAGAGATGTCCAATCTCCTGATCTAGATGAAGAAGGTGACTCGTGTTTCACCTCCAAGCAACCTTTGGGCGGAGTGTGAAGTATTACCTATGCTCCTAAATTTCTGGCAGTATGAACTAGTTGACGGACAGAATGTCTCTGAAATGAGTTTTGTTGCAACCTAAAACGTAACTTCTGTTTTTAGAAAGTTGAAGAAATAATTGCTACTACAACCCTGTTCATGCCACTAAAATACAACACTGTTTTCCCCCTTAATCTGACACCTCCGTGCTTGGTGCGCTTCCTGTTCTGTGGTATTTTTACAACACAGGCAAGCTCCTGTTAAGTTTTTTTTTTTTTTTTTTAACATGTAAGATTTTAAAATATGCTGTTATTAATTTCACAACTTTTATATTAAATTGCTTTGATGTACATGTTCCTACTTAACTAGTTAATGGTATTCATGGGTATGTAGAGAATGAATTCAAGAGTGTAACTTTTACAAGACCTATGACTGTTTGTGGCCGTGCTTTAGTGATAACAGAGGAGGCAAGATTCAGGCAGGCCTTGAGTGGGACATGTTTTAAATAATTGATCATCAAGAAGAAAGCAATTAATTCTCTTTCACTGGCAGCTCTTTTTTTTTTTCTTCTTTTTAAATGAAAGGAATCTATTCTTTTCCCTGGGCATATGTTAACTTTTAATCAAAGGAGAGACAAATAGAGATCCAAAGGTAAAAACCTAAAGATAGCCTACTGAGGTTCGACCTAATTGGGATTGTGTGGTCATTTGAGTGGGAAGTTTTGAAGTTTTGCTTTGTGCCACCAGTAAAAGTATTTGCTAAGTCATTAATATAAACAGATTGAACTTTAAAAACTTTTTTTTTACAGTGACTTTTATTTTTAAACTCTAGTTAAAAAAATTTATTTTTAATTTATTTTTGGCCACACTGGGTCATCACTGCTGCATGGGCTACTGGTTGCGGTGCTCAGGCTTCTCATCGCAGTGTCTTCTCTTGTTGAGGAGCGCAGGCTCCAGGGCATGCAGGCTTTAGAGCTGAGGTTCCCAGTCTCAACAGTTGTGGCACATGGGCTTCGTTGCTCCTCGGCATGTGGAATCTTCCTGGATCAGGGATCGAACCCGTGTCTCTTGCATTAGCAGGAGAACTCTTTACCACTGAGCCACCAGGGAAGCACCCTTCCCACCTTTTAAAATTTTTATATGATTCACCTTTAGATTTTGGGGGTTAATTTTTGGTTTTCATTTTTGGTTAATTACACTTTGTCATGCTCAAAATTCTCCAAGCCAGGCTTCAGCAATACATGAACTGTGAACTTCCTGATGTTCAAGCTGGTTTTAGAAAAGGCAGAGGAACCAGAGATCAAATCGCCAACATCTGCTGGATCATGGAAAAAGCAAGAGCGTTCCAGAAGAACATCTATTTCTGCTTTGTTGACTATGCCAAAGCCTTTGACTGTGTGGATCACAAGAAACTGTGGAAAATTCTGAAAGAGATGGGAATACCAGACCACCTGACCTGCCTCTTGAGAAATCTGTACGCAGGCCAGGAAGCAACAGTTAGAACTGGACATGGAACAACAGACTGGTTCCAAATAGGAAAAGGAGTACGTCAAGGCTGTATATTGTCACCCTGCTTATTTAACTTATATGTAGAGTACATCATGAGAAACGCTGGGCTGGAAGAAACACAAGCTGGAATCAAGATTGCCAGGAGAAATATCAATAACCTCAGATATGCAGATGACACCACCCTTATGGCAAAAAGTGAAGAGGAGCTAAAAAGCCTCTTGATGAAAGTGAAAGAGGAGAGTGAAAAAGTTGGCTTAAAGCTCAACATTCAGAAAACAAGATCATGGCATCTGGTCCCATCACTTCATGGGAAATAGATGGGGAAACAGTAGAAACAGTGTCAGACTTTATCTTTTGGGGCTCCAAAATCACTGCAGATGGTGACTGCAGCCATGAAATTAAAAGATGCTTACTCCTTGGAAGAAAAGTTATAAAAAAAAAAATGAAAAGAAAAGTTATGACCAACCTAGATAGTATATTCAAAAGCAGAGACATTACTTTGCCAACTAAGGTCCATCTAGTCAAGGCTATGGTTTTTCCAGTGGTCATGTATGATGTGAGAGTTGGACTGTGAGGAAGGCTGAGCGCCAAAGAATTGATGCTTTTGAACTGTGGTGTTGGAGAAGACTCTTAGAGTCCCTTGGACTGCAAGGAGATCCAACCAGTCCATTCTAAAAGAGATCAGCCCTGGGTGTTCTTTGGAAGGAATGATGTTAAAGCTGAAACTCCAGTACTTTGGCCACCTTATGCAAAGAGTTGACTCATTGGAAAAGACTCTGATGCTGGGAGGGACTGGGGGCAGGAGGAGAAGGAGACGACAGGGGATGAGATGGCTGGATGGCATCACTGACTTGATGGACGTGAGTCTGAGTGAACTCTGGGAGATGGTGATAGACAGGGAGGCCTGGCGTGCTGCGATTCACAGGGTCGCAAAGAGTTGGACCCGACTGAGAGACTGAACTGAAGGGAAACTGATCTGCAATTATGCAGATAACTGTCGCTCCTGTTTTTATTTAAAAACGTAAGCTGTATTAAAACAGATGTTTATGGTTTTAATTTTGGTTTGCTTCTTCCTCTATTCCCCAAACTGTGGATTCTTCTTTTTTATTGAATCATAGCTGATTTACAATATAGTGCAAGTTTCAGGTGTACAGCACAGAGATTCAGTTACACACACACACACACACACACACACACACACATATTCTTTTTCAAATTCTTTTCCCTTTAGGTTATTTGTTGCTGTTGTTTAGTCCCTAAGTCGGGTCCAACTCTTTGCAACCCATGGACTGCAGGCCGCCAAGCTCCTCTGTCCATGGGTCTGCCAGGCAAGAATACTGGAGTGAGCTGCCATTTCCTCCTCCAGGGGATCTTCCCGACTCAGGGATTGAACTCCTGTCTCCTGCACCGCAGGCAGATTCTTTTCCACTGAGCCACCAGGGAAGCCCTATTACATACTACTATTTATCCTGCTATCCTAACCTTTCAAATATTTTGGTTAGCATCCTTATTCATTCAACACCACCACCCTCTGAACACAACACTCCACTTACTGAAATATGCTCAACACCCATCAACACACTCCTCCACCCTTTTTCATCACACACACACACACACACAACTACTAAGAACGCAACCACTAGATAGAGCTCTGACGTCTACTGTCCAGTAACAACCACTGCCTTTCCTTGCGGCATGAAGCGCTTCTTACCCATGGACCTTCTGGTATTTCAATAAGAACATACACACAATCCTTTAGAGCTTTTACTTCTCTCCCCACCAAATCAGATACATTTCAACCATGCTATTTTAAGCTCTTAATGGCCTCCTCCTTTCTGTCTACAATTTTTCTCATTTCTTTCCAAGCACAAATTACACAGCTCAGCAAATGCTATCTTCCTCCCCCAGGACATCTGCTTTAATCAACTACATCTCACAGAATGAGATCATTACCTGGTACAACAGGAAGTAAACAAGTAAACAAAGTCTCAAGAGGACTGTGATAAATGTATCCATAATTAATGACCAAATTTAAGACCAAATATCCAAATTTAAGTTTGATACATATATGTACTACATATTTTAACAATTTTAACACCATGAACAACAAAATGCTAATACAGCCTCACAAATCTATCAATCCACTTAAAAATACCACAATTTAAGCACCAATTCTTGACATGAAGTCCTCCAGCAGCTTTACAAGTACTTGTTTAACACTCCCTGAATAGGCCTCTACTAAAGAAATCAAATGAACCTTCATGAGCACAACAAAAAAGTTAAAAAGAACTCCAGCATAAGTTCCAGAATAAGAAAGTATCTTACCAAATAGTTCTCTAGATCATTCACTTAACAAGAAACCACAGGCCATGATAGGGACCCTAAGGTTTTTTCTGAATGCGCGATCCCTGTTTTCTAAGAATAAAAATGTAGAGGATATAAGGTATTTCTCTAGGGCTAAAGAAGACAAGCAAAATATACTGATGGCTGTCATAAGCTATTCTGGTCATAAAGAAACAGTAAAAATAGGAAGGATACAGGAAACAATCAGCTAACTGGAAAGCAGTAGAAAACAGTCAAGCATAAACTGATAAAGGAAATTCAAAACCAGATTTAAATATAAAACAAAAATGAGGAAACAACAAAAGAAGTATTTCAGAGAGCAAGCATCTTTTATAAAAGTGATACTTGCACGTAGTATTTCAGAAAGATCTAGGCCAGGAAGTCTTCCTTAGTCAGAAATGAGGGGAGCCTAAGAATTTTTCTTAGATTGTTACAAGAGTGGGAAAATATTCTAATTTATTTTTCAAATATTTATTTATTTGGCTGATTTGGGTCTTAGTTGCAGCACAGATCTTTGATGCATCATGAAGGACCTTGCCATTGCTGGGCAGGGACTCTCTAAATTGCAGGGCTCGGGTTTAGCTGCTCTGTGGTAAGGGGGATCTCAGCTTCCCAACCAGGAATTGAGCCCCTGACCCCTGCATTGCAAGGCAGATTCTTAACCACTGGAAGAGGTGGGAAGTCCCCAAAATATTCCAATTTTAAAAGGAAGTAATATGACCTTGGGTTTGATGATGAATTTTTAAATGTATCTCCAAATGCATAATTCATGAAAGAGAAAATTAAAGAGGACTTTCTTAAAATTACAAATTTCTGCTCTGTGAAAGATACAGAAAATGAAAACATGAACCAGAGACAAGGAGAAAATAAAACAGATGTCTGATGAAGGGCTTTTATCTCGAACATACACAGAACTCTTAAAACTCAACAAAAGAACCAAATTTTTAAATGGAAAACAATCTGAAAAGACACATCATGAAAGAATATAAGCACATGAAAAAATACTCAACTCTGTGTCATTAGGGAATAGCAAACTGCAACAATGAGATATCACTGTACCACTATCAGAAGGGCTAAAATCCAAAACCTGACACCACCAAACGCTGCTAAGGGTGCAGAGCAGGGGGAACTTCACTCACTGCGAGTGGGGTGCAAAACGGGGGAGCCAGTTTGGAAGTCACTTAAGTTTCTACAAGTGAATGCTGTCTTCCCACACAATCTAGCAACAAGGTTGATGATTTGAAATCTTATTTCTACAAAAAGTCCTGCATGCAAATGTTCAGAGCAGCTGCCCAAAACTGGAAGCAATCAAGATGTCTTTCAAAAGGTGAAAGGATAAACTGAGACAGTCAAACATACTATTCAGTCAGTCAGTTCAGTCGCTAAGTCGTGTCTGACTTTTTACAACCCCATGAACCACAGCAGGCCAGGCCTCCCTGTCCATCATCAAACTTATGTCCATTGAGTCGGTGATGCCATCTAACCATCTCATCCTCTGTCATCCCCTTCTCCTCCCACCCTCTATTTTTCTGAGCATCAGGATCTTTTCAAAAGAGTCAGCTCTTCGCATCAGGTGGCCAAAGTATTGGAGTTTCAGCTTCAACATCAGTCCTTCCAATGAACACCCAGGACTGATCTCCTTTAGGACGGACTGGTTGGATCTCCTTGCAGCTCAAGGGACTCTCAAGAGTCTTCTCCAACACCACAGTTCAAAAGTATCAATTCTTTGGCGCTCAGCTTTCTTAATAGTCCAACTTTCACATCCATACATGACCACCGGAAAAACCATAGCCTTGACTAGATGGATCTTTCATTACTATTCAGTAATGAAAAGAGCTTTGAGCTATGAAGACAGAAGTGAGTCTTAGAATTATTTTGCTAAGTGAAAGAAAAATATATAGACAGAAGACACAACATAAAGAATGATTCTATCGTGTGGCAGTCTGGAAAAGTCAAAACCACAGAGACGATGGTTGCTAGGGGTGGGAGGCAGGGAGGGGGGCTTCCACAGGTGAAGCAGTGTGGATTCTTTCAGGTCAATAAACTATTTTGTATGACATTGTAATGGTGTACACAATACGTTATGTACTTGTCAAAACCCATTCATCTTTACAACACAAGCATGTACTCCAATGTTTTCAAATTCTAAACAATCATTTAGGAGGTCGAAGGGATCCCAGGAGGGAAGCAGATGTGACTTGATGGTCGAACAGTATTATACATGTACGGAATGACCTCACCGAACAGGGCAGGAATGGAGGCAGAGGCTGACGTCACTTACTGTGGAAATAAGTCAAGTTTATAAGAACACAAAGGACCTGCATATAACTAACACGTAAACAACATTTCCTGCAGGAGTATGAATTAAAAATTGTGAACTGCTATGCGCATACATACACTGGAATTGAGTATTACAGAACGTAGACAGTGGGAGCCAAGTTTCCCAATGTTGGAATATGAAATTATAGATATGCAAGGGAGGAAGCTAGAATGATTCTGTGATAACAGATTAGACCTGGAAACAGAAATGTGACCTCACTTTGCTTACCACCGATTCAGATTACACAAACAAGTGTTACAGATGTATGCCTATATGCTTCGTACACCACACATAAATCCTGCTGTCAGCAGCAACGACACCTTAGCAGCAACAAGCACACACTGCACTCAGACTTGGTCTCTAATACCATTCTTCAAATAAAAGGACCAAGGCTTTTTGGAGAAATAACTGATTCAAGGGCTGGGGCAGGAAATACACAAGAGGAGCTTGGAGCCTGTAGTGACACATTCTCCCAACCTGGCGTTTATGTGCTTGATTTCAATGCTTCCTATCATTAGAGAACCGTCTTCTTAAACTGTAACTCAAACGAAAAGTGGTATCATGTGTACTTGACATTCCTATGAATGTATCTTACATTATGCTGTCCCACTTTAAGTAAACTTGCATTCCATCTGTTGTTTACTTTCATACAATGCTTTTCTCATCAAAACACAAATTAAATTTAAGAAGTACTAGGAGTTCTCCATTATCAGTGATTGTTACAGCTCTAGGTCCATTCTAAAGTGACCTCATCTTATACATGGAAATATAAATACTGACCCAAGTGACAGAGCAGAAAACGAGGAGCCTACTGTACCCCCAAAATTCGTAAATTCAGTACTCAACTAAACAGTCCTGATCAAGCCCTTTCATATTAAAAACCATTAAACTGGCTTTTAATCATTTTGGATTCACTCACACACAAAGAATTTTAATGGGATGACATAGGCTACCACAAGGGATAGTCTAAAGGTAAAAAGCTCAGTTATTAAAAAGACTAACACCCAAGGTAAGAGAAACCCAAGTAAGATGGTAAGTGTTGCAAGAGGGCATCAGAGGGCAGACACACTGAAACCATACTCACAGAAAGCTAGTCAATCTAATCACACGAGGACCACAGCCTTGTCTAACTCAATGAAACTAAGCCATGCCCGCGGGTCAACCCAAGACAGGCGCATCATGGTGGAGAGGTCTGACAGAATGTGGTCCACTGAAGAAGGGAATGGCAAGCCACTTCAGTATTCTTGCCTTGAGAACCCCATGAACAGTATGAAAAGGCAAAATGATAGGATACAGAAAGAGAAACTCCCCAGGTCATTAGGTGCCCAATATGCTACTGGAGATCAGTGGAGAAATAACTCCAGAAAGAATGAAGGGATGGAGCCAAAGCAAAAACAATACCCAGCTGTGGATGTGACTGGTGATAGAAGCAAGGTCTGATGCTGTAAAGAGCAGTATTGCATAGGAACCTGGAATGTCAGGTCCATGAATCAAGGCAAATTGGAAGTGGTCAAACAAGAGATGGCAAGAGTGAATGTCGACATTCTAGAAATCAGCAAACTAAAATGGACTGGAATGGGTGAATTTAACTCAGATGACCATTATATCTACTACTGCGGGCAGGAATCCCTCAGAAGAAATGGAGTAGCCATCATGGTCAACAAAAGAGTCCGAAATGTGGTACTTGGATGCAATCTCAAAAAAACGACAGAACGATCTCTGTTCGTCTCCAAGGCAAACCATTCAATGTCTCGGTAATCCAAGTCCATGTCCCAACCAGTAACACTGAAGAAACTGAAGTTGAATGGTTTTATGAAGACCTACAAGACCTTTTAGAACTAACACCCAAAAAAGATGTTCTTTTCATTATAGGGGACTAGAATGCAAAAGTAGGAAGTCAAGAAACACCTGGAGTAACAGGCAAATTTGGCCTTGGAATGCGGAATGAAGCAGGGCAAAGACTAATAGAGTTTTGCCAATAGAAGGCACTGGTCATAGCAAACACCCTCTTCCAACAACACAAGAGAAGACTCTACACATGGACATCACCAGATAGTCAACACCGAAATCAGATTGATTATATTCTTTGCAGCCAGAGATGGAGAAGCTCTATACAGTCAGCAAAAACAAGACCAGGAGCTGACTGTGGCTCAGATCATGAACTCCTTATTACCAAATTCAGACTTAAATTGAAGAAAGTAGAGAAAACCACTAGACTATTCAGCTATGACTTAAATCAAATTGCTTATGATTATACAGTAGAAGTGAGAAATAGATTTAAGAGCCTAGATCTGATAGATAAAGTGCCTGATGAACTATGGAATGAGGTTCGTGACACTGTACAGGAGACAGGGATCAAGACCATTCCCATGGAAAAGAAATGCAAAAAAGCAAAATGGCTGTCTGGGGAGGCCTTACAAATAGCTGTGAAAAGAAGAGAGGCGAAAAGCCAAAGAGAAAAGGAAAGATACAAGCATCTGAATGCAGAGTTCCAAAGAATAGCAAGAAGAGATAAGAAAGCCTTCTTCAGCGATCAGTGCTAAGAAATAGAGGAAAACAACAGAATGGGAAAGAGTAGAGATCTCTTCAAGAAAATCAGAGATACCAAGGGAACATTTCATGCAAAGATGGGCTCCATAAAGGACAGAAATGGTCT
>SJXQ01008584.1:90672-132659 GCA_006408695.1 Aepyceros melampus | reverse complement strand
GAAAGGACTGAGCGACTGAACTGAACTGAACGAACTGGTGGCTCAGACAGTAAAAGCGTCTGCCCATAATGCAGGAGACCTGAGTTGGATCCCTGGGCTGGGAATATCCCCTGCAGAAGGGAATGGCTACCCACTCCAGTACTCTTGCCTGGAAAATCCTATGGACAGAGAAGGCTGGTGGGCTACAATCCATGGGGTCGCAAAGCGTCGGACATGACTGAGCGACTTCGCTTTCAGTTTGAAATGATTATGTAACATAAATGGCAACCCACTCCAATGTTCTTGCCTGGAGAATCCCATGGACAGAGGAACCTTTTGGGCTACAGTCCATGGGGTCGCAAGAGTCGGACGTGACTGAGTGACTCTGACTTTGACTGACTGCTATGTGATATCTGTGTTGGCCCTGCATGTGTTCATTTGTTGAACCGAAACAAATAATAACATTGGCTACCCACTTCAGTATTCATGAGCTTCCTTGGTGGCTCATATGATAAAAATCTCCCTGCAGTGTGGGAGACCTGGGTTTGATCCCTGAGTTGGGAAGATCCCCTGGAGGAGGACTTGGCAACCCACTCCAGTATCCTTGCCTGGAGAATCCCCATGGACAAAGGAGCCTGGTGGGCTACAGAGCATGGGGTTGAAAAGAGTCTGACACGACTGAGTGACTAAGCACAGCACAGCACAGCATGCTAAATGAAATTAGTCAAAGAAAGACAATGCTGTGTGATATCACTTATATGTGGAATTTAAAAATGCAACAAACTAGTGGGTCTCACAAAAAAAGAAGCGGACTCACAGATATGGAGAACGTATATTAGTTACTAGTGGGGAGAGGGAAGGGGGAGTGGCAGAAAAGGGGTAAGGGATTAAGAGGGACAAACCAGTAGTATAAACTATGTTACAAGGATAGTCTATATTGTACAATATGGGAAATATAGCCAGTATTTTATAATAACTATAAATGAAGTATAACCTTTAACAATTGTGAATCACTTGTACATCTGTAACGTATACAACATTGTAAATCAACTATACTTCAAAAAAAAAAAGTATATAAGTGTTTGGGTCCCATCTCAAGCTATTTAAATCAAAATCTCTAGAGGTGAAGCCTAGGCACTTATATTTTTCAAAAGTTCCCCTGGTAATTGGAATGCAGTCAGGACTAAGAAGCACTGACCGAAAGACAAAAATTTTAAACATATATATCTGGGAAAAGAGAACTCTTTTCTATGTATTATATAAAATTCAAAAGTTCAAAAGCAAAGGTGATCATTACAGCAGAGGGGAGTTATTGTTTAATGGATATGGAGTTTCAGGTTGGGGAGATGCGAAGTTTTGGAGATAGATGGTGACAATGGTTGTACAACAACGTGAAAGCATCTGATGCCATTGAACTGTACACTTAAACATAGTTAAAATAACAAAGTACATGTTGTATATACATTTCCACAATAAAAATTGCATTATGAAACATCATAGGCACAATCAAGATACAAACAACAAATTGGAAAAAATAGGTAACTCATGCTAAAAAAGGACTTACAAAGAATTTCCACAAACCAGTAAAAGCAACCCAATGTAAAAACTGGTAGAAGAGATGAACAGGCAGTTTACAGAAAAGGAAATACAAAATATTCTTAAGCACATGAAAAAAAAAGATTATTCTAATTGTAAGAGAAAATAAAATTAAACCTACACTGAAATATCATTTTCATTTAGACTGAGAAAGGTAAAAAAATGTTGGACAACTCGTTTGTCGGGAAGGACCTTAGGAAACAGTCATTCTTATTCCTTGCTGGGAATACTCCTTGATGGGAGTATAAATTGGACTATTTTCTAGAGTGGGCTTATTTGCCAACATTGACTGAAATTCCCAATGGGCATACAATCACTTCTAGGAATTTATGCTATAGAAACTTTCATATTCAAAATAACATAAATAAAACTGCAATATTATTTGAAATAGCAAAAGACAGATTCAAACATCTAGTGATAGAAAACATGTCAAATAAACGTTGATACATCTGTTTTGTGTACTTTGAAGTACTCCGTGGGATGTTAGGAAAAACAAGGCGCTCTACACATGCTAATACGGAGTGATCATCATGTGAAAACAGCAAGAGAAAAGGTAAAGATAGACGTAAATTTGTGCTTGTAAGGAAATGGCTTAAAAAAAAAAGTAGCCTCTGGGAAGAGGACTGGGATACAAAGAAGACATTTTGTACTTTTTAAAATATTGATTTAAAAAATATATATATTGATTTTAAAAAATGCTTATGAGTATTTAACCTTTTTTCTTTAAAATTTTTAAAAATTTAATTATTTATTATTTTTGGCTGTGGTGGATCTTTGTTGCTGTGAGAGCTCTTCTCTAGCTGCAGCAAGTGGAGGCCACTCTCCAGTTGCAGCATGCGGCCTCCTCATTGCCGTGGCTTCTCTTGTTGCGGAGCTCAGGCTCCAGGGCGTGTGGGCCTCTGTAGCTGTGGCATGTGGGCTCAGTAGCTGCAGCTCCTGCTCTCTAGAGCACAGGCTCAATAGTTGTGGCACACGGACTTAGTTGCTCCCTGGCATGTGGGATCTTCCCAGGGATCAAACCCACGTCTCTTGCATTGGCAGGCAGATTCTTTACCACTGAGCCACCAGGGAAGCCCTTAACTTTTTCTTTAAATAAAACTTCACTGGGGAGCGAAAGTGCAATATACAACAGCATCTAGAAATGACAAAGGGTCAAGGGTCTGTTGTTGTCTGCCTATTTGTTTTTGAACAGCTGGGAAGACAGGGGCATGTTCATGTGATGCAGAGATAACACCAATCAAAAGGAAAAGTCTCCTGGAGCCAGTTATTGGAGGAGTGAAATTAAGATCAGGCAAGAGGCCTTAGCTTTGGGCAGGAGCAGACACACCTCCTTCCCTAGGCCGAGTGAGATGGGGAAGGATTGGTACTTAAAAAGATGAAACTGGGTACATGGAGTGGGGTTGAAGGAGTTCCAGCCTCAAGGTCTCTATTTTCTCTGAAAAATTTTACCACTGAGCCACCAGGGAAGCCCTTAACTTTTTCTTTAAATAAAACTTCACTGGGGAGCGAAAGTGCAATATACAACAGCATCTAGAAATGACAAAGGGTCAAGGGTCTGTTGTTGTCTGCCTATTTGTTTTTGAACAGCTGGGAAGACAGGGGCATGTTCATGTGATGCAGAGATAACACCAATCAAAAGGAAAAGTCTCCTGGAGCCAGTTATTGGAGGAGTGAAATTAAGATCAGGCAAGAGGCCTTAGCTTTGGGCAGGAGCAGACACACCTCCTTCCCTAGGCCGAGTGAGATGGGGAAGGATTGGTACTTAAAAAGATGAAACTGGGTACATGGAGTGGGGTTGAAGGAGTTCCAGCCTCAAGGTCTCTATTTTCTCTGAAAAATATAAGATACCTATTACTAGTGAGGGGATGGAGAAGGCGATGGCAACCCACTCCAGTGTTCTTGCCTGAAGAATCCCAGGGACAGAGGAGCCTGGTGGGCTGCAGTCCATGGGGTCGCTAGGAGTCAGACACGACTGAGCGACTTCACTTTCACTTTTCACTTTCATGCACTGGAGAAGGAAATGGCAACCCACTCCAGTGTTCTTGCCTGGAAAATCCCAGGGACTGGGGAGCCTGGTGGGCTGCCGTCTATGGGGTCGCACAGAGTCAGACACAACTGAAGTGACTTAGCAGCAGCAGCAGCAGCAGTGAGGAAGGAGATGGTGGCCCCAGGGGCATGAGGAGAGTGGTTAAACTTTACAGCAGTTTGTGAAAGCAAGCAAGCATTGAGGAGGCTCAGAAGGTAGCAGCGGACATAGTGGACCGCTTTGAGGGCCTCATAAACCGTCAGTGATGGCAGTCTGAGTGGCGAAGTTTTCTCTAGCAATTTTGAACAGCCTGGGACACTGGGCAGAGGGCCAGCAGAGTGAAGAGCAAAGGGGATGGCAGTTTCAGGGTGTCAGAGTGAAAGAGGTCTGAGACCAAGGAGGGGAGCAGATGAGTTAGGTACTTTTTATCTTTTCAGTGGACTGGGACCCCATTTATTCTTAGGGCAGGGAGCCTCATCCCATCCCAGGCCTATTTTTCATTGTCCCCAGGGTCTGATAGGAAGCCCAATCATGGGACACATCTACAGAATGTTTCCTGCATTATTCATTGACTTTGCAAAATAAAAACAAACAAAATCCAAGTCTCACTTTATTAAACCTGTAAAGAGGCTTTTATCCCAAATGGCATTATCCCATTTATTCACCTGCTTTGTGCACCAGAGTTTGCTGTCTTCAAATATGAAAACCACTCTCAAAGATATTGAAGATCTGGGTTTTTACATCTGCTCCACTGAACAACAGGCTACAATAATGATGACAAATAATTTGCAGGATTCCAAGCGTCCCCTTGCCTTTGCTAAAAAAATTTTTCATCATTGAGCTTAATATTCCACTCTCTGATGATTCATTGCTGCCTACCTCGCTTCCAAAATGTGTGTGTATGATTTTTTGGGGGGAGGGGGCTGGTATGGGAGGAGGGTTCTGCAGAGGGAGGGGAGCCCATACCCCTGGGAAGGGGAACACTTTGGTACTGACTCAGTATTGGTGGCTTGCAGCTCCTAGGGGTCAACAGGCACTTGATTTGTGAGAAGTGAAGTGGGAAGGTCCTTAGAGATGATTTGGAGACCAAAATGTGTCTTCTGTAATTGGAGAGGGCCAAGCTTCCTCTTTCCCAGCCTTTGGTTTTCTCTCACTTCTATAAGCAGAAGAGCTTAGACTCAGAGAAACTGACTTGTTCAGCCATTCATTCAACAGTTTTTAAGCAGTTGCTACACGCCAGCTCTGTGGTAGAAGTAGAAAGGGAGAGGTGCCCAAGTCCTGGATACTACCGAGATGGCCTGCAGACACAGGCGACCAGCTCCAGATGGTTCAAGGGCCCACAAATACCTTTAGAATACCAGTGTTAGAAACTCACTGCCGAACCGTGAGCAAGTGAGAGACAGCAGTGCCCTCCAGGGGCCAGCAAAGTGCACGTGCCAGGCAGCACGTAGTTGCTGGGGCACAATGGAGGCGTTGCTACGGAAACGGCCCTGGCCGCCTTTCCTTTCCAGCACCTCTAGGTTCTTCCCATCCCAGGCCTATTTTTCATTGTCCCCAGGGTCTGATAGGAAGCCCAATCATGGGACACATCTACAGAATGTTTCCTGCATTATTCATTGACTTTGCAAAAATAAAAACAAACAAAATCCAAGTCTCACTTTATTAAACCTGTAAAGAGGCTTTTATCCCAAATGGCATTATCCCATTTATTCACCTGCTTTGTGCACCAGAGTTTGCTGTCTTCAAATATGAAAACCACTCTCAAAGATATTGAAGATCTGGGTTTTTACATCTGCTCCACTGAACAACAGGCTACAATAATGATGACAAATAATTTGCAGGATTCCAAGCGTCCCCTTGCCTTTGCTAAAAAAATTTTTCATCATTGAGCTTAATATTCCACTCTCTGATGATTCATTGCTGCCTACCTCGCTTCCAAAATGTGTGTGTATGATTTTTTGGGGGGAGGGGGCTGGTATGGGAGGAGGGTTCTGCAGAGGGAGGGGAGCCCATACCCCTGGGAAGGGGAACACTTTGGTACTGACTCAGTATTGGTGGCTTGCAGCTCCTAGGGGTCAACAGGCACTTGATTTGTGAGAAGTGAAGTGGGAAGGTCCTTAGAGATGATTTGGAGACCAAAATGTGTCTTCTGTAATTGGAGAGGGCCAAGCTTCCTCTTTCCCAGCCTTTGGTTTTCTCTCACTTCTATAAGCAGAAGAGCTTAGACTCAGAGAAACTGACTTGTTCAGCCATTCATTCAACAGTTTTTAAGCAGTTGCTACACGCCAGCTCTGTGGAGAAGTAGAAAGGGAGAGGTGCCCAAGTCCTGGATACTACCGAGATGGCCTGCAGACACAGGCGACCAGCTCCAGATGGTTCAAGGGCCCACAAATACCTTTAGAATACCAGTGTTAGAAACTCACTGCCGAACCGTGAGCAAGTGAGAGACAGCAGTGCCCTCCAGGGGCCAGCAAAGTGCACGTGCCAGGCAGCACGTAGTTGCTGGGGCACAATGGAGGCGTTGCTACGGAAACGGCCCTGGCCGCCTTTCCTTTCCAGCACCTCTAGGTTCCTTTCTTCGAAACCCTTTATTCCAAGGAGACACTTGCACAGCTGTCTCTCCTCCTTTTTCTCATCTCCAGGAAGCAACAAAGTTGAGGAGGAGTTGTTAGCAAGAGGCCTGGGGAGAGGTTGAACACTGGCTGGGTAGGAAAACAGCTGTGGGGCGGGGGCGGGGGCGGGGGCGGGGCCCGGAGCGGTGCTCCCAGCAGACCAGTGGGATGGTGGCTCGCTCCTGGTTTACAGCTCTGCCACAGCGGCTGGAGAAGCCCCTCCGAGCTGATCACATTACATCACACCCACTGCCCGCCCCTCTCCCTGCCCCCACAGGCTGCAGCGCTTTAGGAACAAGGCCAGGCAGAGCAGGATTGCTGTGATTAAGCCTCGCTCAGCTTCCCAGAAGCCAAGCACAAGGGTCCAGGAGCCTCTGAGGCAGAGCACTATAGTTGAGAGAACACTGGAACTGGAGTCAGGAGGCCTGCATTCTGGCCCTAATCCTGGCACAGTGTGTCAATGTCAACTTTTCCACCCTCCTTGGCTGTTTGCTCATTTGGAAAATGAGAGGACTGGAGTAGAGCAATGATTCTGGATCTGTGATATCAGATCCGCCCAAGAATCTTTATTAAGAAATGCTTATTTCTAGGCTCAACTTCAGGAATTTGTATTAAATACGTCTAGGGGTGGGCCCTGGGAATCTGTCTTAAGATAAAGGTAAATTCAAATCATTTGGAGAATCTGTTAATATACTCAAAGACAGGACCCTTGAGAGCAATCATATCAGGACTGTGAGTCAGAGAGATAAATGTCAAGGATACTCAGATAACTGTAGAGAGTATATACAGTAAGAGTATGTTATTTGATTAGTCCCAGGCTTTTATGATTCCACCTATCTCATTACATAGTATCTTTTGGTACAAGAGAAAAAGACCAAAACTGAAGCCCTCTTAGGCAGGAGTAACTTCAAGGGTGTACTTTGTCTCAGGAATGATGACCTTCATTCACCAACTGGCACACCAGAGCTTCAAGAAGGCAGGGGCAAAGAATAGAATTACTAATTTCTTGAAACTTTCTGTATTTCACTTTAGTAAGTCAGTTTCCTCTGAGTCTTTCCTGAGGAAAGGACTTTTATCATTTATTTATTCAACTAATATTGACTGAATGCTTATATGCAGTTAGACTCTGGGCTGGGCCCTGGAGAGATAAAGAAAGACAGGGCTGTCGGTCAAATATAATATGATGTCATGAGTGCTATGAAGGTACCTACAGGGGTTCTCAACCCAGGCAGACCCCAAATATCTTTTTGCCCTTCTCCTGCCTCTGAGTATGAGCATTCTCCAAATTTCAGCTTTACTCAGACATTATGGCGTTTTTTGGCAGAGAGAAGGAGCAGAACAAGGTTGGCCATGACCAGTACACTGGATAGACTGAGGAAAAGAAGGTGGCCCTGGCAGGAAAAATCTCAGAGTTGGTGGCAAGAAGTTCAGATTGAGGGCAATCAGCATCCAGATACTCCACAGAGCTTGAAACAGATGGATATCCTGATATGCAGATAAAAACTAGAGAGTTAGGCATGTATTCCATGAATCCAGCAGTGGGCATGTGGATCAGCATCAGGGTCCTAGGGCATAAACTAGAATGGTGTCTTGGGCAGGGAAACTGGGAGACTGAATAGGACATCAGGCAGGAACAGAGACATGGACTGTCACAAAGGAAGTAGCACAGATTTTCCTAGCCCCAAGGCCTAAGAGAAGTACCTCCTGGGGTGCTCAGAAATAGTTTTGCGAATGACTTGAAACTGCTCAGTGAAAGCTGTAATAGGGAGCGTTTAAAACAAAGTAGACTTACCTTGAACTCCAGGATCTCTTGGTGATTTCCAAACTCTCCTGCCAGAGTACCATTATATCTAGATGAATGGGTGATTTGCATACCTTCAAGCCAGGGCCTGACAAACTTCTGTAAAGGGCAAGATAGTAAATACTGCAGACTTTAGGGCCATTAATTAGGTCTTTATTGTGTGTTAGTCACTCAGTTAGTGACTCTACTCCCAGTCACTCTTTGCGACCCCATGGACTGTAGCCCGCCAGTCTCCTCTATCCATGGAATTCTCCGGGCAAGAATACTGGAGTGGGTAGCCATTCCCTTCTCCAGGGGATCTTCCCAACCCAGGGATGGAACCTGGGTCTCCTGCATTTCAGGCAGATTCTTTACTGTCTGAGCCACCAGGGAAGCCCTAGGTCTCTATTACAACTACTCAATACTGTCATAGGGTAAAAGCAGCCGTAGAGAATTTGTAAACAAATGAGTGTGGTGGGTTCTAATAAGACTTTATTATGTTATGGAACATTGAAATTTGCATTTCTTATAATTTCGATATGTCACAAAATATTATTTAGAAGTTTCTTATTTTATTCCACAACCATTTAAATGTGTAAAAACCATTCTTAGCTTGTGGACTGTAGGTGTACAAAAATAGGCAGCAGGCTGATTTGGTTCATATGCCGTTGTTTGCTAACCTTTGCTTCAGGTGTTCCTCCATAAAGAGTATTTTTTTTTTAATTAAAAAATGTTAATTAATTATTTTTGGCTGTGCTGGGTCTTTGTTGCTGTGTGAGGGCTTTGTCTCGTTTCGCTGAGCAGGGGCTACTCTTTGTTGTGGGGAATGGGCTTCTCATTGTGGTAGCTTCTCTTGTTGCAGAGCACTGGTTCTGGGTGCTGGCTTAAGTAGCTGTGGCCCACAGGCTTAGCTGTCCCTCAGCATGTAGGATCTTCCTGGACCAGGAATCAAACCCAGGTCCCCTGAATTGTAGGTAGATTCTTTACCACTGGACCACCAGTGAAGCCCAAAGATTAATTCTTGTATCTGATTAAGAAATCAGGTGGTGAAGAGTTTGGATAACATTAGCTACTGTTACAGACAAACTTCAGAATCTCAGTGGCTTACCATGAGTGTATTTCTGCTTACGTAGAGTCCAAACAGGTATTCCTAAAGGGTAGGCAGCTTTCCTCCAAAGGGTGACTCAGGGACTTGGGGTCCATACACTTTCTGGCTCTACTCCCAGTCAGCTGATGGGGAAAGACAAGTTGAAGATGGGGCTGCTTCTCAACCATTTCAGCCCAGAAGTGGCACACACAACCAGGCCATGTGTAGGTGCAAAAAGGTGGATGGTGGAAAAGCTGAGAAAGACAGTTGCTGGCCATGTCTGGTAATGGTGCTCCCCTGTGGAAGAGAGTGTAAATTTGTTGGAAGAGAGTGTAAATTTGTTGGGTTACTAGCTGCCCTACCGCAGTGACATTCTTGGGTAAGAACGTGAGTGTTGATCGTGATGTTGATTAAAGGTGGTTCTGTGTCCAGCAGACGAATAGATAAGAAAGCTGTGGTACATACACACAATGGAGTATTACTCAGCCATTAAAAAGAATACATTTGAATCAGTTCTAATGAGGTGGATGAAACTGGAGCCTATTATACAGAGTGAAGTAAGCCTGAAAGAAAAACACCAATACAGTATAATAATGCATATATATGGAATTTATAAAGATGGTAACAATAACCCTACATGTGAGATAGCAAAAGATATATAGAATAGTCTTTTGGACTCTGTGGGAGAGGGCAAGGGTGGGATGATTTGGGAGAATGACACTGAAACATGTATATTATCATATGTGACACAAATCACCAGTCCAGGTTCGATGCATGATACAGGATGCTCAGGGCTGGTGCAGTGGGATGACCCAGAAGGATGGGATGGAGAGAGAGGTGGGTGGGTTTCAGGATGGGGAACACATGTACACCCATGGTGGATTCATGTTGATGTATGGCAAAACCATACAATATTGTAAAGTAATTAACCTCCAATTAAATAAATTTTTATTAAAAAGATAAAGGTGGTTCTGTGAACCAAGTTGAGTATAAAGAGGACATTCTTTTATGAAAGTTAAAGCTATTGACCAGGCCACATGCCTGAAGTACATAGAGTGCCAAAATTTTTCTCTGAAAACCACTCTGGGTGTGCTCGATACAAATTCTAACATGCAGATGGTGGAAGTCTCAACATTCTTCACACAGAATCATGACTATAACATATTTTGTCTGGAAAAGCTTCAAAGAGTGGTAACCTATTATCCAATATGGCCATAAAAAAATCATCAACAAAGAATTCGGAGAACCTATAATATTAAGCAGTGTAACCTCCTGTTGAACCTTTTGAAATGCAGTCATCTTAAAATGTATTCCAGGTAACTCAAGGATTCTCAGCTTTGGTATTCTTTACCTTTTGGACTCGATTATTCTTTGCTGTGTGCTTACTTGTGCACTATAGGATATTAGCGACTTCCCTGGCCTCTATACACTAGATGCCAATGGCATCTCCTCTCTCCCACCCTTCCTCAGCTGTGAGAACCAAAAATGTCCTTGGACATTGCCAAGTGTCCCTGAGGGCAAAATTGTCCTGAGTTGAGAACCACTGTGTAAATAAATGATAGAACTTATTGAATGAAGTTGTTTAAAATGAGCCAACTAAATATCAGAGGTGTAAATATAAATAAAAATGTTAATTATAGAATGGTTGGTCTTGTGTCATGCTTTCTGACAATGATTAGGACTTAGGCTAAGACCTCTCTTGGTAAAAGATGACACTTCAGCAGCAGCATAGACAAGAATAGCTGCCTCCTTGTTCTCAGTAGCAAGAGGGTATTTAGCTACACTTCTCAAAATGGTTTCCTGTCAAGGATATGGACTGGGGCTAAAATGTGCCAGGATTAACTTATTTAACTTAATAGTTTTAAACTATTCTCTGACCTTCCAGGTTGTTCCTACCAACTCTGACCCTGGCTGCTGCTGCTGCTAAGCACTTCAGTTGTGTCCAACTCTGTGCGACCCCCTAGATGGCAGCCCACCAGGCTCCCCCATCCCTGGGATTCTCCAGGCAAGAACACTGAAGTGGGTTGCCGTTTCCTTCTCTAATGCGTGAAAGTGAAGAGTGAAAGGGAAGTCATGTCCGACTCTTAGCGACCCCTTGGACGGCAGCCTACCAGGCTCCTCTGTCCATGGGACTTTCCAGGTGAAAGTACTGGAGGTGGCTCTAAATCACAGGTTTCAAATACATGAATATTGCTCAGAGACCCGAGCTTTACTATTTTCTGACCGCAGTATCCAAGGTCAAGATATAATCAATAAAGGCTGAAAACTGAATCCATTTCTGAGCACATGCTCCACAGTGTGATGGAGAATGCATTTAGCCTATGGTTGAAACAAAGCAAACAGCAAATTGTTAGTTCTGTCATTATTAATGGTAGGCGCTGGGGTGGTGGCTGTGTGGTGCTGGAACAGTGGCTGCATGGCGCTGGAGCAACTTTGAGGAGATAGTCCATGTCCAAGGGCAAAGGGGAAGCCCCAACAAGATGGTAGGAGGGGCAAAATCATGTTTAGAATCAAACCCCATATCCACCAGAGACGTTCAGAGGGCTCAAACAAACCCTGTGTGCACCAAGACCTAGAGACCCCACAGAGACTGAACCAGAACTGTGTTTGAGTGTCTCCTATGGAGGTACGGGTCAGCAGTGGACTGCTGCAGGGACAGGGCTCTGGGCACAGGAGACCTGGGTATGGCAGAAGCCCTCTTGGAGGAGGTTGTCATTAACCCCAACATGGAGCTACCAGAACTTACACAGGACTGGGAAACAGACACTTGGTACACAGGACTGGGAAACAGACACTTGGAGGGCACAAACAAAACTTTGGGTGCACCAGGACCCAAGAGAAAGGAGCAGTGACCCCACAAGAGCCTGACCCAGACTTCCCTGAGAGTGTCCAGTGTCTCTGGTGGAGGCATGGGTCAATGGTGGCCTGCTGCAGGGTTGGGGGCAGTGAGGTAGCAGTGCCTGCTTGGGACCTTCTGAAGGAGGTCACTATTATCTTCATTACCTCCACCATAGTTTGGCCTCAGGTCAAATAACAGGGAGGGAACAAGGCCCTTCCATCAACATAATATTCCATTAAAGATTTACTGAGCATGGCCCCGCCCATCAGAACAAGACCCAGTTTCCCCCTGAGTCAGTCTCTCCCATCAGGAAGCTTCCATAAGCCTTTTATCCTTTTCCATCAGTGGGCAGACAGAATGAAAACCACAATCACAGAAATTATCCAATCTGATCACATGGACCACAGCCTTGCCTAACTCAATGAAACTATGAGCCATGCCATGTAGGGGCACTCAAGACAGACGGGTCATGGTGGAGAGTTCTGACAAAATGTGGTCCACTAGAGAAGGGAATGGCAAACCGCTTCATTATTCTTGCCTTGAGAACCCCATGAACAGTATGAAAAGGCAAAAAGATAGGACACTGAAGAATGAACTCCCCAGGTTGGTAGGTGTCCAATATGCTACTGGAGATCAGTGGAGAAATAACTCCAGAAAGAATGAAGAGATGAAGCCAAAACAAAAACAACACCCAGGTGTGGTTGTGACTGCTGATGGAAGTAAAGTTGCTGTAAAGAACAATATTGAATAGGAATCTGGAATGTTAGGTCCATGAATCAAAGCAAATTGGAAGTGGTCAAACAAGAGATGGCAAGAGTGAACATCAACGTTCTAGAAATCAGCAAACTAAGATGGGCTGGAATGGGTGAATTTAATTCAGATGACCACTGCATCTATTTCTGTGGGCAAGAATCCTTAGAAGAAATGGAGTAGCCATCATAGTCAACAAAAGAGTCCAAAATGCAGTACTTGGATGCAATCTCAAAAACGACAGAATGATCTCTGTTCATTTCCAAGGCAAACCATTCAGTATCATAGTAATCCAAGTCTATGCCCCAACCAGTAATGCTGAAGAAGCTGAACGGTTCTATGAAGACATACAAGACCTTCTAGAACAAACATCCCCCAAAAGAGTCTTTTTCATTATAGGGAACTGGAATGCAAAAGTAGGAAGTCAAGAAACACCTGGAGTAATAGGCAAATTTGACCTTGGAGTATGGAATGAAGCAGCACAAGCTAATAGAGTTTTGCCAAAAAATGCACCAGTCATAGCAAACACCATCTTTTAACAATGCAAGAGAAGACTCTACACATGGACATCATCAGGTGGTCAATACCAATATCAGATAGATTATATTCTTTGCAGCAAAAGATGGAAAAGCTCTATACAGTCAGGAAAACAAGACTGGGAGCTGACTGTGGCTCAGATCATGAACTCCTTATTGCCAAATTCAGACTTAAATTGAAGAAAGTAGGGAAAACCACTAGACCATTCAGGTATGACCTAAATCAAATCCCTTACAATTATACAGTGGAAGTGAGAAATAGATTTAAGGGGCTAGATTTGATAGACAGAGTGCCTGATGAACTATGGATGGAGGTTCGTGACATTGTACAGGAGGCAGGGATCAAGACCATCCCCAAGAAAAAGAAATGCAAAAAAGCAAATGGCTGTCTGAGGAAGCCTTAAAAAGGGCTGTGAAAAAAAGAGAAGTGAAAAGCAAAGGAGAAGAGGAAAGATATACCCATGTGAATGCAGAGTTCCAAAGAACAGCAAGGAGAGATCAGAAAGCCTTCCTGAGTGATCAATGCAAAGAAATAGAGGAAAACAATAGAACGGGAAAGACTAGAGATCTTTTCAAGAAAATTAGAGACACCAAGAAAACATTTCATGCAACGATGGGCTCAATAAAGGACAGAATGGTATGGACCTAACAGGAGCAGAAGATATTAAGAAGAGGTGGCAAGAATACATGGAAGAACTGTACCAAAAAGATCTGCACGACCCAGATAATCATGATGGTGTGATCACTCACCTAGAGCCAGACATCCTGGAAGGTGAAGTCAAGTGGGCCTTAGGAAGCATCACTATGAACAAAGCTAGTGGAGGTGATGGAATTTTAGTTGACCTATTTCAAATCTTAAAAGATGATGCGTGAAAGTGCTGCACTCAATATGTCAGCAAATTTGGAAAACTGAGCAGTGGCCACAGGAAAAGGTTGATTTTCATCCCAAAGAAAAGCAATGCCAAAAAATGCTCAAACTCTCGCACAATTGCACTCATCTCACATGCTAGCAAAGTAATGCTCAAAATTCTCCAAGCCAAGCCTCAACAGTACATGAACTGTGAATTTCCAGATATTTAAGTTGGATTTAGAAAAGGCAGAGGAACCAGAGATCAAATTGCCAACATCTGCTGGATTATTGAAAAAGCAAGAGAGTTCCAGAAAAACATCTATTTGCTTTATTGGCTATACCAAAGCCTTTGACTGTGTGGATCACAACAAACTGGAAAATTCTGAAAGAGATGGAAATACCAGACCACCTTGCCCACCTCTTGAGAAATCTGTGCAGCTCAAGAAGCAACTGTTAGAACTGGACATGGAACAACAGACTGGTTGCAAATCAGGAAAGGAGTAAGTCAAGTCTGTATTTTGTCACCCTGCTTATTTAACTTATATTCACTCATGAGAAATGCTGGGCTAGAAGAAGCACAAGCCGGAATCAAGACTGCCGGGAGAAATATCAATAACCTCAGATATACAGATGACACCACTCTTATGGCAGAAAGTGAAGAGGAACTAAAGAGCTTCTTGGTGAAAGTGAAAGAGGAGAATGAAAAAGTTGGCTTAAAGCCCAACATTTAGAAAACAAAAATCATGGCATCCGGTCCCATCACTTCATGGGAAATAGATGGGTAAACAATGGAAACAATGGCAGACTTTATTTTTCTGGGCTCCAAAATCACTGCAGATGGTGACTTCAGCCATCAAATTAAAAGACGCTTGCTTCTTGGAAGAAAAGCTATGACCAACCTAGACATCTAGCATATTAAAAAAGCAGAGACATTACTTTGCCAACAAACGTCCGTCCAGTAAAGCTATGGTTTTTCCAGTAGTAATGTATGGGTGTGAGAGTTGGACAATAAAGAAAGCTGAGTGCCAAATAATTGATGCTTTGAACTGTGCTATTGGAGAAGACTCTTGAGAGTACTTTGGACAGAAAGGAGATCCAACCAGTCCATCCTAAAGGAAATCAATCCTGAATATTCATTGGAAAGACTGATGCTGAGATTGAAACTCCTACACTTTCGCCACCTGATGTGAAGAACTGACTCATTGAAAAAGACCCTGATGCTGGGAAAGATTGAAGGCAGAAGGAGAAGGGGATGACAGAGGATGAGATGGTTGGATGGCATCACCAACTCAGTGGACATGAGTTTGAGTAGGCTCTGGGAGTTGGTGATGGACAGGGAAGCCTAGTTTGTTGCAGTTTATGGGGTCGCAAAGAGTTGGACATGACTGAGCTACTGAATTGTACTGATTATTACTACGTTTTAGTCGCTCAGTCATGTCTGACTCTTTGCAACCCCATGGACTGTAGCCCATCAGGCTCTTCTATCCATGGAGATTCTCCAGGCAAGAATACTGGAGTGGGTTGCCATGCCCTCCTATAACAATGGGCAATGATAGAGTGGTTTGCCTTAAACATATGCAAGCTGGTAGTATAGAATATCTTGGTACCTTGTAGCTCATTAAAGAGGAAATTAGAGCAGAATGCAATCTAGGCTCTTTAACATGGACTTCAAGACCCTGAGCGATCCAGCCCCTAACTTTCTAAGCTTATCTTGTCCCACTTTTCCCAGGGCTCACCAAACTCCACCCTCTTGGCTTTTAAAAGTTCCCCTCTACCCTGGCAATTTGGCTTCCCTAGATCCAGGAAGGGGTAATTTTTAGAGTCTTCCAGTGGTTCTGACAGACTTGCGGCCTGTCAGTTGTGACCGTTGTGGCCATGAGTGGTGTGTAGCTCAAACTTGTATCAGCTCCAAAGTAGACAGTTGACCAGTGAAGTGGAAACCAGGGACTCCATGAAGTGAGGACTTCCTATCCATGGATGGGAAGCAATGTAGGCTGAGATTGCCAGATGCCTGGGACTGATTGAGGATCTCCTGCAGAGGCACGGGTCAGCAGTGGCCTGCCTGTGGCCAGGGGCTCTGGCTGCAGCAGACCTGGGTGGTGCAGCACGTGGCATAAGTCTTCTTGGAGGAGGTCGCCATTAGCTCCACTGTAGAGTCGCCGAGCAGGCAACTCACAAACTGGAGAACAATTATACCAAAGAAATTCTCACTGCAAAGGTTCTAGGGCCCACAACAGATTTCCCAACCTGGGGATTCAGCAAAAGGACTGAGAACCCCCAGGGAATTTGACTTTGGCCACCTGATGCGAAGAGCTGACTCACCGTAAAAGACCCTGATGCTGGGAAAGATTGAAGGTGGGAGGAGAAGGGGACGACAGAGGATGAGATGGTTGGATGGCATCACCGACTCAATGGACATGAGTTTGAGCATACTTTGGGAGATGGTGAAGGACAGGGAAGCCTGGCATGTCACAGTCCATGGGGTTGCAAAGTCAGACATGATTGAGTGACTGAGCAACAACCACCTCCCATCAAGAAGCTTGCAGAAGCCTCTTAGCCTCATCCACCAAGGGGCAGACAGAAGAATCAAGAAGAACCACAATTCAACAGTGGAGGCTAGAACAAAAGTTACATTACAGAAAGTTAATCAGGATGAAAAAGCAGAAAGTTATGTCCCCTATGAAGGGACAAGATAAAACCACAGAAAAACAACCAAATGAAGTAGAGATAGGCAACCTTCCAGAAAAAGGATTCAGAATAATGATAGTGAAGATCCAGGATCTCTGAAACAGAACGGAGAAGATGCAAAAAATGTTTACCAAAGACCTGAAGAACTAAAGAACAAACAAACAAAGAAGAACAATATACTAGGAGGAATCAGTAGAGAAGAATAACTGAGGCAAAAGAATGGATAAATGACCTGGAGGATAGAATGGTGGAAATCACTGCTACAAAACAGAATATAGAAAAATGAATGAAAAGAAAATTCTGCTGCTAAGTTGCTTCAGTCATGTCCGACTCTGTGTGACCCCAGAGATGGCAGCCCACCAAGCTCCCCCGTCCCTGGGATTCTTCAAGCAAGAACCTGGAGTGGGCTGCCATTTCCTTTTCCAATGGATGAAAGTGAAAAGTGAAAGTGAAGTCGCTCAGTCGCAGCACCATGGACTGCAGCCCACCAGGCTCCTCCATCCATGGGATTTTCCAGGCAACAATACAGGAGTGTGATGCCATTTCCTTCTCCAATGCATGAAAGTGAAAAGTGAAAAGTGAAAATGAAGTTGCTCAGTCGTGTCCAACTCTTAGCAACTCCATGGACTGCAGCCTACCAGGCTCCTCTGTCCATGGGATTTTCCAGGCAACAGTATAGGAGTGGGATGCCATTGCCTTCTCTGGAAAAAAAATGAAGAAAAAACCTAAAAAACCTAAAACACCTAAAAAACCTCTGAGACAACATTAAATGCACCAACATTTGCCTTATAGGGGTCCCAGAAGGAGAAGAGAGAGAGGAAGGACTCAAGAAAATATTTGAAGAGATAGTAGCTGAAAACTCCTCTAACATGGGAAAGAAAATAGTCAACTAAGTCCAAGAAACACAGAGAGTCTCAGACAGGATAAACCCAAGGAGGAACACACCAAGACACATAGTAATCAAACTGACAAAAATGAAGACAAATAAAAAATATTAAAAGCAATAAGGGAAAAACAACAGATAACATACAAGGGAATACTCATCAGATTATCAGCTGATTTCTCAACAGAAACTCTGCAAGCTAGAAGGGAATGGCACAATATATTTAAAGTGATGAAAGAGAAGAACCTATAATCAAGAATATTTTACCCAGTGAGAGAGTCAATTTCTAGGTAGGTTGATAAGATGTACAGGGTGCCCAAGGAGGAGAAAGGGGTCCAGAGCCCTTGAGAAGGAGAAAAGGGTCTGGGGGTCTCAAGGAGAAAAGGACAAACATTTTTTTCTACATTGCTTTTTCTTAGTCAATATAACAAGGTATCTTGCTGGAGGACATGTTTCACCTTAACAAGAACCTTTTGGCTAATCTTGTTATCTTAAGATATATTGTGGGAATGGATCTGGTAAGATCTTTATATTGTAGCTCTAATCTTGTTAATTTAAGATGTATGTTGTGGGAATGGGTCTGGTAAAAGTACATGGTCAGTTCAGTCACTCAGTCATGTCCGACTCTTTGCGATCCCATGGACTACAGCACACCAGGCCTCCCTGTCCATCAACAACTCCCGGAGTTTACTCAAACTCATGTCCAATGTGTTAGTGATGCCTTTCAAACATCTCATCCTCTGTCATCCCCTTCTCCTTCTGCCTTCCATCTTTCCCAGCATCAGGGTCTGTTACAATGAGTCAGCTTTTCGTATCAGGTAGCCAAAGTATTGGAGCTTCAGCTTCAGGATAAGTCCTTTCAGTGAATATTCAGGATTGATTTCCTTTAGGATTGACTAGTTGGATCTCCTTGCAGTTCAAGAGACTCTCAAGAGTCTTCTCCAACACCATAGTTCAAAAGCATCAATTCTTTGGCACTCAGCTTTCTTTATAGTCCAACTCTCATATCCATACATGATTACTGGGAAAACCATACCCTTGACTAGATGGACCTATGTTGGCAAAGTAATGTCTCTGCTTTTCAATATGCTGTCTAGGTTAGTCATAATTTTTCTCCAAATGAGTAAATTTCTTTTAATTTCATGGCTGCAGTCACCAACTGCAGTGATTTTAAAGCCCAAGGAAATAAAGTCTGCCACTGTTTCCACTGTTTCTCCATCTATTTTCCATGAAGTGATGGGACCAGATGCCACGATTTTTGTTTTCTGAATGTTGAGCTTTAAGCCAACTTTTTCACTCTTCTCTTTCATTTTCATCAGGAGGCTCTTTAGTTCTTCTTCACTTTCTGCCATAAGAGTGGTGTCATCTGCATATCTGAGGTTATTGATATTTCTCCCAGCAATCTTGATTCCAGCTTGTGCTTCATTGAGCCCAGCATTTCTCATGAGGTACTCTGAATATAAGTTAAATAAGCAGGGTGACAAAATACAGCCTTGACTTACTCCTTTCCTGATTTGCAACCAGTCTGTTGTTCCATGTCCAGCTCTAATAGTTGCTTTTGAGCTGTACACAGATTTCTCAAGAGGTGGGCAAGGTGGTCTGGTATTTCCATCTCTTTCAGAATTTTCCAGTTTGTTGTGATCCACACAGTCAAAGGCTTTGGCATAGCCAATAAAGCAAAAGTAGATGTTTTTCTGGAACTCTCTTGCTTTTTCTATGATCCAATGGATGTTGCATTGATCGCTGAGGAAGGCTTTCTTATCTCTCCTTGCTATTCTTTGGAACTCTGCATTCAAATGGGTATATCTTTCCTCTTCTCCTTTGCTTTTCACTTCTCTTCTTTTCACAGCTATTTGTAAGGCTGCCTCAGACAGCCATTTTGCTTTTTGCATTTCTTTGCCATGGGGATGATCTTGATCCCTGCCTCCTGTACAATGTCACGAACCTCTATCCATAGTTCATCAGGCACTCTGTCTATCGGATCTAGTCCCTTAAATCTATTTCTCACTTCCACTGTATAGTCGTAAGGGATTTGATTTATTTAGGCTATACCTGAATGGTCTAATGGTTTCCCTGATTTTCTTCCATTTAAGTCTGAATTTGGCAATAAGGAGCTCATGATCAGAGCCACAATCAGCTCCAGGTCTTGTTTTTGCTGACTGTATAGAGCTTCTCCATTTTTGGCTGCAAAGAATATAATCAGTCTGATTTTGCTGTTGACCATCTGGTGATGTTCATGTGTAGAGTCTTCTCTTGTGTCGTTTGAAGAGGGTATTTGCTATGACCAGTGCGTTCTCTTGGCAAAACTCTATTAGCCTTTGCCCTGCTTCATTCTGTACTCCAAGGTCAAAACTGCCTATTACTCGAGGTGTTTCTTGACTTCCTACTTTTGCATTCCAGTCCCCTATAATGAAAAGGACATCTTTTGGGGGGGCTAGTTCTAATAGTTCTTGTAGGTCTTCATAGAACCATTCAACTTCAGCTTCTTCAGCGTTACTGGTCGGGGCATAAACTTGGATTACTGTGATATTGAATGGTTTGCCTTGGAAATGAACAGAGATCATCCTGTTGTTTTTGAGATGCATCCAAGTACTGCATTTCAGACTCATTTTGTTGACTGTTATGACTACTCCATTTCTTCTAAGGGATTCCTCCCCTCAGTAGTAGATATGTGAGTTAAATTCACCCATTCCAGTCCATCTTAGTTCACTGACTCCTAGAATGTCGATGTTCACTCTTGCCATCTCCTGTTTGACCACTTCCAATTTGCCTTGATTCATGGACCTAACATCCAGGTTCCTATGCAATATTGCTCTTTATAGCATTGGACCTTGCTTCTATCACCAGTCACATCCACAACTGGGTGTTGTTTTTGGTTTAATTCCATCCCTTCATTCTTTCTGGAGTTATTTCTCCACTGATCTCCATTAGCCTATTGGGCACCTACCGTCCTGGGGAGTTCATCTTTCAGTGTCCTATCTTTTTGCCTTTTCATACTGTTCATGTGGTTCTCAAGGGAAGAATACTGGTTTGCCATTCTTTCTCCAGTGGACCACCTGTTTGTCTTGGGTGGCCCTACACAGCATCAAAAGTATATAAGGCCTTGATAAGACTACTGAGGGGGGCACTCTCCATCCGCCTTCTGATGTCTATGTCAGAATCTTTCTTTGTCCCTTTTTCATTTTAATAAAACTGTGCTACACAAAAGTTCTTGAGTGATCAACACTGGTCCCCGGCCCCAAAGCTAAATCTTCTTTGGAGATCACGAATCCGACATCATTCACTGTAAGCTGTCACCAGCAAGACTCTCATTTAGATTTGATGGAGAAATCAAAACCTTTCCAGACAAGTAAAAGTTAAGAGAATTAAGCACCACCAAACAAGCTTTACAACAAATGCTGAAGGAACTTGTCTGGGCAGGAAACACAAGAAAGTAAAAGACTTACAGAAAGTAAACCCAAAACAATTAAGAAAATGGTAATAGGATCATACATATTGATAATTACCTTAACTGTAAGTAGATTTAATACACCAACAAAAACACATAGGCTGGCTTGGCAGATGAAAACATGTGCATGTACGCATTTCCACTTCATTCAGCTGACCCCTCACCCCCCATATTATATGTCATTATTCATATTGTAGGAATTGGGAAGGGGTTTTCCCTAGTGGTTCAGTTGGCAAAGAATCCACCTGCAATGCAGGAGACCCAGGTTCAATCCCTTGGAGGGGAAGATCCCCTGGAGAAAGTAAATGGCAACCCACTCCAGTATTCTTGCCTGGAAAATTCCATGGACAGTGTAGCCTGATGGGCTACCATCCATGGGGTCACAAAGAGTCAGACACGACGACTTAGTGACTAAACCAGCACCATTTTGTGTTGTTGGGTTAATCATGTTTCCATTATGGCTTGCAATTGTAATTATCCATTTATTTTTTGTCTGGCCATTGATTATGAAAACTGATAAACATCTTTTACTTTTTGATTATGTAATTATTACTCATTTAATACCATTGTATCGTGATTGGTCAGCAGAAAAACAATAGAATTCTGTATCACCAAAACTAATAGAATTTAATATACATTTAATAGAAAATAGAAATTTAATTTAATAGAAAAACCTGTAATCACTTTTTAAAATCCAGATGCATCTCAGAATTATCTTGGAATTTTTCAAAAATTTGTTTCTCCAAAGCTCCAGATATGTTTCTAACGATCAGCCATGTTTAAAAACAACTGGGCTATATGGTAATCTTTTACTTTTATCTAGTTTGTTTCACCTTTTCCATTTCATATTCAGTGCTCCCATTTCATTTAGTTTATGTTTTCCAATTTCTCCATCTCTTTTTTTTGTTGTTCTTCTCAAGCCTTTATTAAGTGTAGTGGAAAAGCTCTTGTATACATATATATAAATAGTTTGCATAATATGACATTTGATTCCACTTGTTTGACTTAGTATGAATAGAATGCTACACTTCTGATTAAAACAATAGATATGCAACAAGCAACAAAGGTTTACTGACAGCACAGGGAACTACAGTCAATATCTTGTAATAACTTATAATGAAAATAATCTCAAAAATAATACATGGTATGTGTATAACCGAATCACCTTGCTGTGCATTGAAACATTGTAAGTCAACTGTACTTCAATAAAATATATATACTGAGAAAAAAATTCCTTTCAATGGCTTGGATCTACCCATGAAGTCCAACATCCAGGATAGGCATATCTCACTCTGCTTAGAAATTCATTTGTACACTGATGTTTAACACTTAAGAGCCACTAATGATGGTGGTACAATCTTAGAAATGCAATGAATGCCACTGAATAGTACACTTAAAAATGATACAGTTTATGTTATGTGTATTTTACTACCTCCTGCTCCTCCCAAAAAGAACCACTCCACTGAACTAGAGTATGTAATAAAAGGCAAATCTATATGTGGATGTGGGACATTTAAATAATTCCCTTTAACCTCCAGAAGGAGGATGGGTGGTCAATTTCAAAGAGTTCTTGGCTTGTCTGCAGGATTTATTACATTGTGACCTTTTTCTTATTGAATTTTTTATTATAAAAATTTTAAAACACATTTAAAAAGTGGAGAGGATTGAACAATGAACCCCCTTTGAATCTGGGTCCCAGCTTTAACAACCATCAACTTTTCCTGTTCTTAATTATATAGCCCTCTAGTTCTTCTCTCTTTCTCTCTCTCTCTTTTTTTTTTTTCTTGCCCCTGCCTCCCCTCTCTTTCTCTCTTTCTTTTGGAGTATTTTAAAGTATTTCACAGGCATATTAATAGTTCATCCATAAACACTTCAATTTTCCTATTCCATGTTACCATTAAGTTTCATAGCTTAAATCTCATTAAAGGATTCACTTGCTGCTGTAAGGATTAAACAAAATAAGATTAGGTTCAAAGTCAGCTCAGTTTCTAAATTAGTATTCGACTTATTCCATGCGATAGGTGGTCTGACCTTGAAAACTTTTACCTTCTACCTGAAAAAGTGAACCATGGATATAAAATAAAATTGTGAAAAATTAAAGGCTACAATCACTGAGCCATAAATGTCAAAGGGCAGGCAGCATAAATTCTGCAATAAGACTTGAATCTTGTGCATGTCAGCAGTGCAGGAATTCATTGGAGTGGGCTGGTTCCCTGAGCCAAGCAGATGGAGAGGTCAAGATACGAAGATACCAGGAACGGGTCTGGAATCTGTTGCCTTGGCACTCAACATTTGGTGTTCCTCACAAGATCATTTGTTAATTGCAAGGTTTACAGATCTCGATTGCTGGTCTTTTGCTTTCAAATCCTTTGCTGATTACATTCTGTTCATTTCTCCTATAAACTTCTCATGCCACTGGTACCCACAACAAACTCTATTCAGTTCTCTCCTTGCTTCTTCTATCTACCCCAGACCTTCAAGCCTCTACTCACATTGAGCATCAGTTTTCTCCAGCCTCCTGGTTCTTTCGTGGGGCTGTGGTGGAGCCCACCACTGCTGTTTGAAACCGGTGAACTTTACTTGTGTTTTGGACTTGACCTGGACCATGGATCTAGAGAGAGAACATGAAGGTGGTGAGGGCTTTTTAGTGACTAAAAAGCAGTGGTAGGGGAGGGAAGAAAAGAAGGACAGGTGGAAAGGATGAATTTAGAGTCTAGTGGAGGGTGTAGAAGAGACTGGTGGCAGAGATCGGTGCTCTGGGGGCCTGGGGCCCAGCTCAGCTAGAGCTAAAGCGGGGCCTCGTCATCACCACTTGATGGCCTCCTGGTCTGCCCAGGGCCTACCAGGGAAAATTCAAGCCGAAGTTTAAGGCCAGGCAGGGTGAACCGATTCTGGAGGGAGACTGATGAACTGAGTCGGCAACAGGCTGGTGTCAGGTAGGAACTGTGCTGTGACTTTGAACCTAATCTTATTTTGTTTAATCCTTACAGCCTGTAGGAACCCCAGCGCTTTGTAACATCTAGCTTCCTGTTCTAAACACTTGCTAGTTGCAGTGTGATTTGGGGATTGAGAGCATCTGTATTACTCAGAGGTTGTTAGCAGTGCAGAACCTCAGTCCTGCTCAGACGTACTGAATCAGAAACTTTGGGGTGGGAATTCCCTGGCAGTACAGTGATTTCACCTTTCTGTTGCAAGGGGGCCCTGGTAGAGTCCCTAACTGGGAACTAAGATACTGCAAGCTGCAGAGCATGGCCAGAAAAGAAAAAAGAAATTCTGGGGGTGGCATTCCTTGGCTTATGGCTACATCACTCTAAACTTTGCTTCTATTGTCATCATATCATTCTCTGAATCTGACATTCCTGCCTCCTGCCTCTAAGAACACTTGTGATTACACTGGGTCCACCCAGATAATCCAAGATAATCTATCCATCGCAAGATTCTGAACTGAAGCACATCTACCACATCCCTTTTACCATGTAAGGTAATTTATTTGCAGGTTCTGGGAATTAGGATGTAACATTTTTGGGGGGGCTCACTTTTCAGCCAACTACAGGAAGCCATTAGAGCAGTAACACAATTTGACATCCATTAACAAAATAATTTTATTTGTTTATTTTTGGCTGTGCTGGGCCTTTGTTGCTGCTCAGGCTTTTCTCTAGTTGGGGCAAGTGCTGGCTTCTCTTGTTGTGAAACATGGGTTCTAGGGCACATGGACTCTAGTAGCTGTGGCATGCGGGCTCTAGATCACAAGCTCAATAACTGTGGCTCACAGGCTTAGCTGCTCCTTGGTATGTGGGATCTTCCCAGATCAGGGATCGAACCCGTGTTTCTTGGATTGGCAGACAGATTCTTTATCACTGAGCCACCAGGGAAGCTCTTGACAGACATTTTAAGGGTAATTATGGCTGCTGCTTTAAAAAGATTTTTGTAATTTTTGGCTGTTCTGGGTCATCATTGCTGTGTTTAGGCTTGTTCTAGTTGCAGAGGAGAGGAGCTGCTCTCTGCTGGAGGCGTGCAGGCATCTCCTTACCGTGGCTTCTCTTGTGAAGCACGGGCTACAGGCAGGCAGGCTTCAGCAGTTGGGGTGCACGGGCTTAGGTGCTCTGCAGCATGTGGAACCTTTCTGAACAGGGATCAAACCCATGTCGAATGCATTGGCAGGTGGATTCTTAACCATGGGATCACCAGGGAAATGCTGGCTGCTGTTTTGAAAACAGTTTTGTGGTGGCAAGAATGGGAACAGAAAATTAGTTACTGTGTCAGAGTCAATGTTTAACTTCTAAGGACCTTGTTATCTGTTCCCATGAAAATGAGCATATAATTCTGTTATGGGCTGAATTTTGGCCCCTTAAATTTCTATGTTGAAGCCTCAATCCCTGATACCTTAGAATGTGGCCATATTTGAATATAGGGCCTTCAAAAACATGATTAAGCTAAAATGAGCCTGTTAAACTGGGCCCTAACCCCTTGTGACTGGTTTCTTTGTGAGAAGTGGAAGCTTGGTTGAATGGAGAGACACCAGGAATGGACATGCAGAGAAAAGGCCCTGTAAGAAGGCGGCCACCCATAGCCCAAGGAGAGGCCTCAGGAGAAACCAGCCGCGTCCAAACCGTAATCCTGAATTCCAGCTTCCAGAACTTTCAGAAATACATTGTTAAGCCACCCAGTCTATGGTATTTGGTGGTGGTAGCCCTAGCAAACTGATACAAATCCAAATTGTCTTCCTGAAACCAAGATACAGACCTCCTCCTAAGCCCTCAGTTTATGATTCTTGTCGGAAAAGGAAATCATGTCAGAAAAGTAGTTGGCAGGTCCTTTCTGAAGTAACCCTACCTATATACCAGGGGTGAACATTTAAAACAACCTCTGTTATTTAAAAGATGTTGTTCAAAAAAGGAAAAGCCAAAGACGTGGAGAAACAGTTTGTAAAACACTCACCTGATAGAGGCTTGTATCCAGAATACATAAACCATGTAAGGAAGACACAGGCAAAAGATCTGAACAGCTACTTCACATTAGACAAGGTACAGGTGCCAAGCAAACACACAGAAGACTGTTCAACATCATTGCTATTGCTATTGCTATTGCTAAGTCACTTCAGTCGTGTCCGACTCTGTGTGACCCCATAGACGGCAGCCCACCAGGCTCCCCCGTCCCTAGGATTCTCCAGGCAAGAACACTGGAGTGGGTTGCCATTTCCTTCTCCAATGCATGAAAGCGAAAGGTGAAAGTGAAGTCGCTCAGTCAGGTCCGACTTAGCGACCCATGGACTGAAGCCTACCAGGCTCCTCCATCCATGGGATTTTCCAGGCAAGAGTACTGGAGTGGGGTGCCATTGCCTTCTCCGGTTCAACATCATTAGTAACTAAGAATGCAGATTAAAACCATAATGAGCTATCACTATATACTTACCTACTAGACTGGCTTTTAAAAAACTGACAGTACCAAGTGTGTGCAGGAATTCAGAGCAATAAAAATCTCCTGCACTGCTGGTTGGAATGGCCACCTGGGACAACAGTTTGATAGATATTTATAAGGTTTAAGCATACTCTTATCATATGATCCAGCAATCTTTTTCTTAACTATTAAGCCAAGAAAAATAAAAATGCCTTACTGAAGGACCTGGGAAGGGATGTTTATAGCAGCTCTATTCATACTGTCTCAAGCTGGAAACAACCCAAAGTCTCTCAGTTGGTGAGCAGATGAACAAGCTATGGCATATCCACTCCGTGGAATACTACTCAGAAAAGAGAAGGAGTTATCATTATATGCAACAAAATGGATGACTCTCAAAAGCATTATGCTAGTGAAAGAAACCAGAAAACAAAAACTACACACTGTATACCCCATGACTTTTTGAAAAGGCAAAACTATAGGGATATAAATAGATTGGTGGTTGCCAAGAGCAACCCAGATACCTGGGTGAATTTTGGAGGGGTGATATATAATTCCATATGATTGTAGTAGTCCTTACATGGCTGTATACTTTTGTCAAAATTCTTTAAATTGTACATTTAAAATTGGTAAATTTAACTTAATAGGAGAATCCCAGGAACAGAGGAGACTGGCGGGCTATAAGCCATAGGGTTGCAAAGAGTCGGACATGACTGAAGTGACTTAGCATGCACACACACAGGATTGCTGGATCGTATGGTAAGAGACTGTTTGAACCTTAAATCAGTAAAGCTGTTTTAAAACAATACCTGGACATGGGGAGAGGATAACTAAGCTATGACTTGGGATAGGCACGGTCCTTGTGTCTTGGGTTCTTGTGGCTACTTCTGTGAGGTCACTCTACCACAATGGTGGAGCACTGAGCCCACAGCTGTCCCCATCAATGGAGGAGACACTGGGGTCACGCACAGGCAGCTGTGACAGTGTCTTTCTCCATGAGGTGGCTGAAGAGCAGAGGAGTGATTTTAGTGTATGAAACAGTTCGAGGATCATTGGTTTAAAAGAGGGGTCTTTGGCAGTGATGTGCGTGTGTGCACACAGGAGGTGTTATCTCTGTGTGTATGTGTGTGTGTCTGTATGTCTCTTCTGTTTGCAGGAAGGAGGCTGAGGGGGAAGGGGTGGGGCCAAGTGCAAGTAGAACAGGGAGGAAATCTATGAGATTTTCATATCCTTAGATAATCTGGGCCCAAACAACTTCAGGAGAGCTTAGAATTTGTGGATAACTGTTACCTTTGGCTTCAGCTACCTTCTCCACCATTTTTTCCCCCGTGACTCCAAAGCTTCTCCCCCATTAGAGGCTTATCCTTTCACCTTGGGCTTTAGAGACCTTGCTGTTTTCATCGGCTGTTAATGAGAGTTGCTGAAACCTGCTGCTCAATTTCTCAGTGTTGTACCCTATTATCATCCACCTTGAGTGGATACAAGAGCCTACAAAGAAATAGGAGTCTTGTCCCAGTTTATCCAGTGGGTAACTTTGAGGCCTTCAGCTCCAGCATCTCCTGAGCCAGAGGGCTTCCATAATTTCCTACTACCCTTCACCATCCAAGAGTCTATTTCCTTTGTGACCACCAATCAGAGTGAGGAGGGAAAAGGGTGGTGGGGTGCGGGGGATTGGCAACAGGGCACAGAGGCGACCAGGGGAGAGTGACTTGGAAGGGAGGGTTTTGAGCTCCCTGCAGTTTCTGCCTTGGAGTATTTGACTGGGGACTGTGAGGGGCAGAGCTGGGGAAGTTATACCTGTGTAAGAGGAAAAGCTGCTAGAAGTGGCAGACGGTGTGACTGTAATTGTCAGGAGACCACCTCAGGAAATGGACAACACACGGTGATCACAAATATGAGACTTTGGTAGAAAACTCGCCATGTGGAAAGCGGAGAGCCCGGAGCTGGGAGACCAGGATTTCTGTCTGGACTTACACTTATTAAACCTGGAACAAGTTACAGACCCTCTTTCAGCAAGCAACACAAATAAAACAACACATTCCAATGTGTTTTATAAAATGCTACGCAGGAATGGGATTTGATTCCTAAAATTGGCAAACCTTCATTAGAAGAGCAGTCCTTGTGAAGTGAAAGAAATGAATGAAAGAAAGTCTTGTACCACCTTTCCTGAGGCAACGTGATGCTACTCTGTACTTGAGCATTTAAAAACAGGCACTTGAAAGACTTATTTGTGATCTTTGACCAAAGTAACTTGCTGGCAGCTCATTGATTCTAACCAGGCCACACACAGATGTCAGTGTCAGTTATCTCTGGGGTAGCGGAATTACAGCAGAATTCTTATTTTACTTTTTACATGGTTCTGCATTTAAGAAAACAAAGACATAGACATGTGAAATAGTGGGGAGGTTTTGGGGAACTACAAGAGGTCAGGTGTGTCTGGAAGTTGGGGTATTTGTGGAAGGAGATAGGGCAGGAGCTTGATGACAGCCATGCTAGGGACTGTGCTTATGTAGTCCTCTTTTCAAAAGCCCTTAGCTTACTCTGCTCTGGATTTAAAGCTGTGACCCTCAAAATGTGATCTCCAGACCAGCAGCATTTGCCTTGCCTGGGAACTTGTTAGAAACACAAACTCTTAGGCCCCAGCTCAGGTGTATTGCAGCTGGAACACTGGGGCTAGAGCCCAGCTCTGTTTTAACAAGCCTGAAAGTTGAAGCCTGAAAACCACTGGTTTAAAGTGAAAAAAGCTGACTTAAACTCAACATTCAAAAAAGCAAATATTATGGCATCTGGTCCCATTACCTCATAGCAAATAGATGGGGAAACAATGGAAACAGTGACAGACTTTATTTTCTTGAGCTCCAAAATCACTGTAGATGGTAACTGCAGCCATGCAATTAAAAGACGCTTGCTCCTTGGAAGGAAAGCTATGACAAACCAGACAGCATATTGAAAAGCAGAGACATCGCTTTGCTGACAAAGGTCTATATAGTCAAAGCTATAGTTTTTCCAGTAGTCATGTATGGATATGAGAACTGGACCATCAAGAAGGCTGAGCGCTGAACTGATGCTTTCAAATTGTGGCGCTGGAGAAGAGTCTTGAGTCCTTTGGACAGTAAAGAGATCAAACCAGTTAATCCTAAAGGAAATCAACCCTAAATATTCATTGGAAAGACTGATGCTAAAGCTGAAGCTCCAATACTTTGGCCACCTGATGGGAAGAGCCAACACATTGGAAAAGACCCTGATGCTGGGAAAGATTGAGGGCAGGATGAAAAGGGGGTGAGAGAGGATGAGATGGTTGGATGGCAGCACCAACTCAATGGACATAAGTTTGAGCAAACTCTGGGAGTCAGTGAAAGAAGGGAAGCCAGGCGTGCAGCAGTCCATGGGGTCACAAAGACCTGGACATGACTGAGCGACTGAACAAGAACAACAAAACTGGGCCAGTACTCCTTGCTCTTGGTGAACTGGTAAGAAAAAGTCAGTTGCCTCAGTCATCTATTAGCCTACCCTATTGTGTGGGGTCCCTTGGATTGTTTTTCCAAGCCCTAGAGAGGTCCTCTTCTCTGACATAATGGCAGTATAGGTGAAACCTTGTTGTTGAGTAATTCGCCAGGATTTTATTTACAGTCAGAGAAGTATCTGGGAGGGACAGACTTTTCAGTGCTTGCTCAAACTTAGTTGCTTCTCACCCTGGTTAAGGAAGGTTTGGAAGGAACCCAAAGGAGGTCCTCAGAGGTCAACTAGTTCTAGGGAGTTACAATCTGTTCCTTGCTGGTTTTTCTGCTGTTGTTTCCTGCTTGTTCTCATTATCCAAGGACAGAGCCTCCCACCTGGGCCTCCTGGCTGAGAACAAAGAGGCCAAGGGTGAATTGGCCCTCAGGGCCAACAGCTCCAACACTTTTGACTCTCAGATCCCTCCGCTGGAAACAATCTATGCTTTACCTGCACTTACTTTCTCTGAAACTCTTACCTAGAAATACAATTATCCCTGCGGATCTTCCTTCCTAAAGTGTCTAGTATATAGTAAAGAGTTCAGTAAATAATAGTTACAATTATTATTATTACTTTGTGTTAAACAGAGAAAGAAGAGGTGGAGAGCATCCCAGTCAGAGGAAATAGCAGGGTTGGCTGCATAATTTGTAGCCCTAGTGCAAAGTGAAAATATGAGCCCTAGCCAGAGGGCTGACAAGTCATCCTACAGGAGGAGTAGGGGGCGGCAGAGGATGAGACGGTTGGATGGCATCACCGACTCAATGGACACGAATTTGAGAAAACTCCAGGAGACAGTGAAGGACACAGGAGCCTGGGGTGCTGCAGTCCACGGGGTCACAAAGAGTCAGAGACAATTTAGTGACTGAACAAGAACAATTGAGAGGAAGCACTGTAAGCCAAGCAAAAGTATTGGCAGTTGAATTTTAGAAAGATAATAACTTTAGAAATATAAGACTTCCTTTTGGACCCAAGCCTAGCTAGTCTCTACAAGCTTCAAATGTCTTTCACACTCAGAATTCAAGACCCATTCCAGCATGTCTCTGAAACCACTGATTATGGTAAACAAACCTCCTTATAGCCTGGATTTCTTTAAAAATAAACAAAGAACAAACAACAAATCTTTCCCCTGCCTTTTGGAAATCTGATTCTCTCTGGAGAGCACAGGGCTGTTCATTCACCAGCTGCCATCTGAGGAGCTGGGGCACACTGTCAAAAGTCTTCTAGCATTTTGTTGCTCTTCCTCCCAAATTTTTCTTTATCTTCTTCTAAAACCCTTTCTCCTTAGGAACAGTACCTGCCTGTCTTAGCAGTGTGCTCTGTGGTTCCTATTCCTAGTCCTCGAGATTCTGGAGCCCCAGATCACTGTATTCCTGCCTAGCTCAGGTTCTGTGCCGTCTTGCACTACCTTAACCATAAAGTCGACAGACCTATACCTGGATTCGAGGTTTCCTGATCTAATGATATATTCAATAGATCTATTAATGTTTAAATTCTGTACCCTATAAACAGAGAATACACTGTATTTTCCAGAATTCCTGTTTTTTTTTTTTTTTAATTAAGCAGGAAGCAAAACTTACCATTGCTCTCCAAAATTTTTCCTAATATCTTACTCCTCTGCTATCTTCTTTGTTTTTCAGAAACCAGCTCTTTTGAGAACCGTGTCTTTTTGTCCCTTCGCTGACACTGATGGTTTGGACACGTGATCTGGATGGCCCCGACAGGGCTCCTTGCTCCGAGGGGCCCCGTACTTGGCTTAATGATCTGCTGTTGCCATCTTGAAATTCTTAATAATTTTATATTTGAACTTGTGTTTAGTAAGTGATGTCCAGAGACGATGGAGCATGAACATGAACAGAGAAGATACTCACAACATGTGCCCACCATTCCTTGCTGCCCGTTCATATCGCATTCGCGATGCACAATGGGCACATAATTTTATTTTGTAGCCCCAGAGGCCATATTTTCCATTTCAGCTGGAACTTGCTTCAAATGCAGAAAAGAAGGCATTTTAAGAAACAAACAATTGAGGAACTCTTTCACATCCTTTCTTACTGCCCGCCACTTACGCTGAAAATGATGACATAGAAAGCAAAGATTGGTCAACCCATAGTTCCTTCTTCCAGTCCTCTCTTACTTATCAGAAAGCCTAAGGTAGGTGGAATGTATACATTAAGAAGTGAAGTTAAAACAGGTGAGTTAGTTTTCTCCTGATAAGATGAAATACACATTCTGTGGCATGTACCAACCACAAAATACAGATTCTGTCATTTTAGTGATTCTGCATATGAGTTACATGAATTAAATGCTCTTGTGTTCACATTTAAATCAGCACTGCACATAAAGATGAACAGTAAAATTCATACTAATAAGTTAAATTTTTTTTATTTTTTGTATTTAGAGTGACATTAAATAGCAAATGAAAACCATCATGGCAAGTCAAGAGAGAACGTGGGGGGAAAGATAGCTTTATCAATTTAGGATCACGGCCCATGTGATTCCTCTTCACCAGCATCAAGCTCTGCAATTTCAACATTCATCTGGTTGAGTCACAGTCCAGAGATATATGTTTTGGAAAAAGACAGTGTGTTGTCTTAAGATATAAAGTTGTATATTCATGACAGAGTTAGAAAAATTGACCGATTTTAGATAAGAATGTTTATTCCAATACTTCTTGCTGCTGCTGCTGCTGAGTCGCTTCAGTCGTGTTTGGCTCTGTGTGACCCCATAGACGGCAGCCCACCAGGCTCCCCCGTCCCTGGGATTCTCCAGGCAAGGACAGTGGGGTGGGTTGCCATTTCCTTTGCCAATGCATGAAAGTGAAAAGTGAAAGTGAAGTCGCTCAGTCGTGTCCGACTCTTAGTGACCCCACGGACTGCAGCCCACCAGGCTCCAATACTTCTAACTATAGTAAAAATTTGAAACAATGTATATGGAATATAATGTATATGGAATGGAACATCAACTCTTCCCTGGGTCTGTCCTACAGATTTCAAATTTGCCAGTCCTAACAATCACATGAACCGATTCCTTAAAATAAATTCCTCTGTCCACAGACATCCTATTGGTTCTGCTTCCCTGGGGAACCCTTACTAACAGAAGTTCCTACACTTTTATCTGCTTGTGCATTTCTGTGACTAAATCTAGACCTTGCCATGACCAGAAGCAGCATGACTGCCCCTACCCATTCACACCGCAGGCGCCGCTCTTCTCTTACTCACAGACTGCATCTACACACCTGTTTCTTCAATCTCATGGACGTCTCTAGTCCTGTCATCCTGGTATTTTCTCGCCATCCACCTACCCTATTCTGATTGACTCCTTTGTCCTTCCCACCTAGCTTAAGCTTCTACAACCCATGATTTCAGTCACTCTCATGCCCCCAATTTCAACTCCCTTATCTTTCCGCTTTTGCTCCCACTGCCCTTGCTGCTGCTGTTCAGTCACTAAGTCCTGTCTGACTCTTTGTGACCCCATGGACTGCAGCACTCCAGGCTTCTCTGTCCTTCACTATCTCCTGGGCTTTGCTCAAATTATGTCCATTCAGTCGGCGATGCCATCCAACCATCTCATCTTCTGTTGCCCCCTTCTCCTCCCATCCTCAATCCTTCCCAGCATCAGGGTCTTTTCCAATGAGTCGGCTCTTTGCATCAAGTGGTCAAAGTATTGGAACTTTAGCTTCAGCATCAGTCCTTCCAATGAATATTGAGGGTTGATTTTCTTTAGGATTGACTGGTTGGATCTCTTTACTGTCCAAGGGACTCTCAAGAGTCTCTTTAACACCACAGTTCAGTTCAGTTCAGTTCAGTCACTCAGTCGTGTCTGACTCTTTGTGACTCCATGTACTGAAGCATGCCAGGCCTCCCTGTCCATCACCAACTCCCAGAGTTTACCCAAACTCATATCTATTAAGTCAGTGATGCCATTCATCACCAGTAATCTCGTTTAGGATGGACTGGTTGGATCACCTTGCAGTCCAAGGGACTCTCAAGAATCTTCTCCAACACCACAGTTCAAAAGCATCAATTCTTCCACACTCAGCTTTCTTTACAGTCCAACTCTCACATCCATACATGACTACTGTAAAAACCATAGCCTTGACTAGACAGACCCTGTTGTTGGCAAAGTAATGTCTCTGCTTTTTAATATGCTGTGTAGGTTGGTCATAACTTTCCTCCCGAGGAGTAAGCGTCTTTTAATTTCATGGCTGCAGTCACCATCTGCAATCATTTTGGAGCTCAAGAAAATAAAGTGTGTCACTGTTTCCATTCCCCACCCCCACCCTCCCATCTATTTGCCACTAGATGATGGGACCAGATGCCATGATCTTAGTTTTCTGAATGCTGAGTTTTAAGCCAGTTTTTTTCACTCTTCTCTTTCACTTTCATCAAGAGACTCTTTAGTTCCTCTTAGCTTTCTGCCATTAGGATGGTGTCATCTGCATATCTGAGGTTATCGATATTTTCCCCAGCAATCTTGATTTCAGCTTATGCTTCACCCAGCCTGGCATTTCACAGGATGTACTCTGCATATAAGTTAAATTAGCAGGGTGACATACACAGCCTTCATGTACTCTTTTCCCAATTTTCAACTAGCCCATTTTTCCATGTCTGGTTCTAACTGTTGCTTCTTGACCTGCATACAGGTTTCTCAGGAGGCAAGTAAGGTGGTCTGGTATTCCTATCTCTTTAAGAATTTTCCAGTTTGTTGTGATCCACATAGTCAAAGACTTTAGCATAGCTGCCCTACCAATTTTTAACTCTGAATCATCCTAGGCAACTGCTGCCTTCGCTCCTTCACTTCTCGTCTTCCTCTGGGGGATATTGGTATTTCTCTCTTATGGACTTCAATTAATGGAATGACTATAAACTCTCATGGATGGAGGAGCCTGGTGTATTGCAGTCCATAGGGTCGCTAAGAGTTGGACAGACTGAGCGACTTCACTTTTACTTTTCACTTTCATGCATTGGAGAAGGAAATGGCAACCCACTCAGGTGTTCTTGCCTGGAGAATCCCAGGGATGGGGGAGCCTGGTGGGCTGCTGTTTATGGGGTCACACAGAGTCGGACACGACTGAAGCGACTTAGCAGCAGCAGCAGCATAAACAATAATCTTCTTTATTCAAAGTCTATTAATTTAAACATAATTACATTTAAAAGAGAGTTTGACTAAGCATCAGGATACCATAGCCTAGTCAAGTTAACACATAAAACTAACAATCACAGTGGAGCAGTTGTAAAAACTCACATTTTCATTTAGCAAATATTTGTTGAGCATGAAGAATATGCTGTGTAATGGAAACACAAAGCTGGATAAAAGACATCTTCGATATTGCCCCAAGGAGTTCATTGTCTCTTACGGTGAGGTAGATATAGAAGCAAAGACAGTTGCTTTGTAATACTAGGTAGTAAGTGCTATGATGGAAAGGTATATAGAGGAATTATCTGTTTGGGCTTCCCTGGTGGCTCAGTTGGTAAAGGATTTGCCTGTAATGCAAGAGACCTGGCTTCAATCCCTGGGTTGGGAAGATTCGCTGGAGAAAGAATGGCAATCCAGTCCAGTATTCTTGCCTGGAGATTCAATGGACAGAGGGGCCTGTTGGGCTACAGTCCATGGGATTGCAAAGAGTTGGACACGACTGAGTACCTAATACACACACATCTGTTGGTAGGATACAAAATTTGATAAGGGTCTATGAAGTCAACCATAACATCAAGAAGCTTTGAATCTAGACATAGCATGAATCAGCCTCATAGTTGAGGTTGTTGTATAGGATGACACAGAACTTGGGCTGGACAAAAAGGTGGCGACTGAACTGCATCTTAGCATTTGTTTCAGAGAGGAGACTAAGACAGAATGAAACAGAGAGAGTGACAAATACGAACTTAAGTAGTCTGGACTTGATCCCATGTGTAGTGAAGCTTGATGAAACTGACAGTGTGGTTAAAAAAAAAGATTTCAGGTAATATGGATATAGGCACGTTTACTAAAGTGTGTGGATCACAATAAACTGTGTGGATCACAATAAGCTGTGGAAAATTCTGAAAGAGATGGGAATACCAGACCACCTGACCTGCCTCTTGAGAAACCTGTATACAGGTAAGGAAGCAACAGTTAGAACTGGACATGGAACAACAGACTGGTTCCAAATAGGAAAAGGAGTACGTCAAGGCTGTATATCATCACCCTGCTTGTTTAACTTATATGCAGAGTACATCATGAGAAACACTGGGCTGAATGAAGCTGGAATCAAGGTTGCAAGGAGAAATATCAGTAACCCCAGATATGCAGATGATACCACCCCTATGGCAGAAAGTGAAGAAGAACTAAAGAGCCTATTGATGAAAGTGAAAGAGGAGAATGGAAAGTTGGCGTAAAGCTCAACATTCAGAAAACTAAGATCATGGCATCTGGTCCCATCACTTCATGGGAAATAGATGGGGAAACAGTGTCAGACTTTATTTTTTTGGGCTCCAAAATCACTGCAGATGGTGACTGCAGCTATGAAATTAAAAGACGCTTACTCTTCGGAAGGAAAGTTATGATCAACCTACACAGCATGTTAAAAAGCAGAGACATTACTTTGTCAACAAAGGTCATCTAGTCAAGGCTATGGTTTTTCCAATAGTCATGTATGGATGTGAGAGTTGGAATATAAAGAAAGCTGAGCGCCTAAGAATTGATGCTTTTGAACAGTGCTGCTGAAGACTCATGAGAGTCACTTGGACTGCAAGGAGATCCAACCAGTCCATCCTAAGGGAAATCAGTCCTGGGTGTTCATTGGAAGGACTGATGTTAAAGCTGAAATTCCAGTATTTTGGCCATCTGATGCAAAGAGCTGACTCATTTGGAAAGACTCTGATGTTGGGAAGGATTGAAGGCAGGAGGAGAAGGGGACGACAGAGGATGAGATGGTTGGATGGCATTCACCGACTCAATGGACATGAGTTTGGGTAAACTCCAGGAGTTGGTGATGGACAGGGAGGCCTGGTGTGCTGCAGTTCATGGGGTCGCAAAGGGTCAGACACGACTGAATGAATGAAATGAACTGAAATGAACTGAACTGAAGTGTAGGGCTTCTGAGGGTGGATTAGGAGACAAGGGCTTTGAATGAAAAGCTAAAGGTTTGAAGTTTATCTTTCAGGTTAGCACTTTTCAAAAATTTTGAAGCAGAAGAACTCTTTTTTTCCCCTGAAAATAATCTTAACAGAGGTCCAATATATCAAATGCATACAATATATCAAATATATCAGGTTTGCCTGGTTTGAAAGCCCTTGATGAAGGTGATGAAGATTTGAGGAGTTGTAAACTCTGATGTCCATATAGGACCATATTGGAAGGGAAGAGAGTGAAAGCTGAGAGGAAGGTTAGAAATAGAGGAGAGTGTGGACTATGGAGGAGGCAATAGAAATGAAAGGAGCAGGTGGATTTGAAGGATGTCGGAGGAATAAGCAATGGGCAGGGGAGTGGTGGAGGAGAGTCCAGTTTCATTCATTCAGGAGGAAGGAGAGCCTTGATGTGATGGTGGGCTGAGGTTCTTGGCTGCCATCAGGGAGGAGAACTTTAAAACATCTCATCCAGCTGTATGGCCACTGTTACAGGTGGTCATTATTTCTTGTCCCAAAACTGTGTTCAGTGGTGGAACGTTTTGGAAGAACTTTTGAAAGAAGGTTTTGAATTTAGTCTCATGGAAAGTGCAGTACTGTGTACTTGTTTATGCAGTCTGACAATCTGAAGAAGTAAAAGAACTACATCTGGGCTGTCAGGAAAGTTTTATTTGAAAGACCCAACATAGTTCTGAATATTGCTAACACTGCTGTTAAGTCCTGTGCTAAAATTGCCCTTACAGGTGCCCAATAGTCAAGAATACTTAAGGGTTTGAGATTTTACCTGACTTGAAAGCTATAAGACCGCCTCATGGATGCTGGCAGAAGACACAAGATTCCTGGGTCAGAGACAAAGGACAGCTTATTACCCACAGCAACAGTAGTAGCTACAATTATATCCTTTTTGCGCTGGTTAATCAAAACCCAGTTTCCGCAGGATGACATGAAAAAGCCAAGCAATGCCTGCAAAGCAATGTCTGCACCTGTAGTGGGTACATTTTACCAGAGGAACCGCAAGTTTGGGGAACTTGGGCTTCTTATGGGGCTTTCCCAGTGGTTCAGCAGTAAAGCATCTGCCTACAATGCAGATGTGGGTTCAATCCATGGGTGAGGCGATCCCCTGGAGGAGGAAATGGCAACACACTTCAGTATTCTTGCCAGGAGAATTGCATGGACAGAGGAGCTTGGCAGGATATAGTCCATGGGGTTACAAACAGTCAGACACAATGATCTTTTATAATGAATAGCAAGCCTACCTGAACTTTGTCCTGAAGGGAGACAATATCTTTTTTATTTTTTAAATTAAAAAAAAAATTGTGTTGAAGTATAGTTGATTTACAATATTGTGTTAGTTTCAAGTGTACAGTAAAGTGATTCAATTATTTTTTTTCAAATTGGTCCATTGTACTTTATTGAAAGATATTGAACATAATTCCCTGTGTCATATAAAATACCCTTGTTGCTTACCTATTTTATGTATGGTGATTTGTATGTGTTAATCCCATACTCTTAATTTTCCCTCCCTCCCTCTCCCTTTGGTAACCGTAAGTTGTTTTCTGTGTCTATGAACCATTTTCTGTGTCTATGAAACTGTTTCTGTGTATGTGGATTTATTTGTATATTTGCAGATGCCACATATAAGTGATATCATTTGTCTGCCTGGCTTACTTCAACTAAGCAGGATATTCTCTGGGACCATCCATGTTGCTGCAAAAGGCAATATTTCAGTCTTTTTAAAGCCTGAGTAATATTCCACTGTATCTATATATACATCACATCTTAAGCCAATCATCTGTTAATGGACATTTTGGTTATTTCTGTGTCTTGGCTATTGTAAATAGTACTGCTGTGAATGCTGAGGTGCCCATATCTTTGCAAATTAGAGTTTTCCTTTTTTTCCCAGATGTATACCCAGTAGTGGAATCGCAGGGTTGAATTGAAGCAGCTCTATTTTAAGCTTTTTTTTAAAAAGGAAACTCCATTCTGTTTTTCATAGTGGCTACAACATTTACCAACAATATACAAGTGTTCCCTTTCAGTTCAGTTCAGTCGCTCAGTCGTGTCCGACTCTTTGCGACCCCATGAGTCGCAGCACGCCTGGCCTCCCTGTCCATCACCAACTCCCGGAGTTCACTCAGACTCATGTCCATCGAGTCAGTGATACCATCCAGCCATCTCATCCTCTGTCGTCCCCTTCTCCTCCTGCCTCCAATCCCTCCCAGCATCAGGGTCTTTTCCAATGAGTCAACTCTTCACATGAGGTGGCCAAAGTACTGGAGCTTCAGTTTTAGCATCATTCCTTCCAAAGAAATCCCAGGGTTGATCTCTCTCAGAATGGACTGGTTGGATCTCCTTGCAGTCCAAGGGATTCTCAAGAGTCTTCTCCAACACCACAGTTCAAAAGCATCAATTCTTCAGTGCTCAGCGTTCTTCACAGTCCAACTCTCACATCCATACATGACCACAGGAAAAACCATAGCCTTGACTAGACGGACCTTAGTCAGCAAAGTAATGTCTCTGCTTTTGAATATACTATCTAGGTTGGTCATAACTTTTCTTCCAAGGAGTAAGCGTCTTTTAATTTCATGGCTGCAGTCACCATCTGCAGTGATTTTGGAGCCCCCNTGTGAAGAAGGCTGAGTGCAGAAGAATTGATGCTTTTGAACTGTGGTGTTGGAGAAGACTCTTGAGAGTCCCTTGGAGTGCAAGGAGATCAGTCCTGGGTGTTCTTTGGAAGGATTGACGCTAAAGCTGAAACTCCAGTACTTTGGCCACCTCATGCGAAGAGTTGACTCATTGGAAAAGACTCTGATGCTGGAAGGGATTCGGGGCAAGAAGAGAAGGAGACGACAGAGGATGAGATGGCTGGATGGCAACACTGACTCAATGGATGTGAGTCTGAGTGAACTCCGGGAGTTGGTGATGGACAGGGAGGCCTGGCGTGCTGTGATTCATGGGGTTGCAAAGAGTCAGACATGACTGAGTGACTGAACTGAACTGAACTGAATGGGGCCAGATGCCATGATCTTAGTTTTTTTAATATTTAGTTTTAAGCCTGCTCTTTAACTCTCCTACTTCACCCTCATTAAAGAGGCTCTTTAGTTCCTGTTCACTTTCTGCCATTAGAATGGTGTCATCTGCATATCTGAGGTTGTATTTTACTTTTTGTCTTAGTTCTGTAAGAAAGGAGACTGAATAAAAGGAAGCTTATATCAGCAGCCATAAACAAGGCCTAAGAAACTCAAACTATGATCGCCATAAACATCTGTGTCAACATTTCACCGACTATGAGAACAAGCCTTGATTCTTTCAGAAAGTATGAGGTATCTGGTACCAGGTACTGTGAAGCATATATATGCAAATATATATGTATATTTGGCATTGAGAAATTGTATCATTACTTATGAGATTTCACCACAGTTCTCTTCATTCCACAAAACCTGTAAAAAAAAAAAAAAAAAGTCATGTCCTCTGATGCTGAGTGCCTGTTGCTGTCCTGGCACTCTTAGTGAACATCAAATAGTTTCCCAGTACACCAGCATCAAACAAGGTCACTCTGTGATTGTAAGAGAGGAAGACGAAACAAGACCTTTTGTAAGCATGTGTAACCACTGACAGAAACAAGAACTCTTTCCAAACCACAGAAATGACCAGGATGTCTCCCTATCCTGGTGAAGAGGAATGACTGCTACTTCACCAGTTTCATTTTTAGCCCCATTGCATTCCTTGTGTCTCCTGCATAAAAATTATTGCATTCCAGTCATAAAATCACTGCTTTTTCCTGAGAGAACTTAATCCAGATTGTGATCCTGAGTATTGAAACCCTCTCCAGAGTAACGCAACTCTGGCCCCATTTTTATAGCATGTTCCTTTACTGAAACAACCCCATTGTCCCCTGTGTGTGCTGTCCCTTCCTTGCAATGTACCGATATATTTAGATTTTTTCAATGACAGTTGTGTTTCTGATAGTCTTTGGCTTGGAAGTATTGACTTCTAGGTGACATAGTATTGCATTTCTCCCTAATTCACGTAAATTGTTGTGTAAGTTTTATTACAAGGTCTTAGTAGGCTTTCAGAGCAGTGATTTCAAAAGGCACAGACCTGACATTCCCTTCCCTTGTGTTTACAAATGATGTACAGAGGTGTGAGACCATGGCAGCACTCTCTCTGCAAAAAGAAAAATCCTAAAACTTTGGACATGAACTATTTTGGGGAGACTTAATGATACTCTACTGGTGACACTGTGAAGTAATATTAATTATCTAGTCATTTTCCCATCAGCATTACAGAAATATTCATATTGGTTATTGACTTTCATCCATATGTATTCTTAGCACATCTCCAAATAACTGGGGCACCAGCGTAGAATCACCTGGCTTCCTGTAAAGTAGAAGAGAAATTAAGAATTACACATTACCTTTTTGAGTTTTGAGTAGCATTATCTCATAGGTCAGCTGAAACCAGTTGCAAGTAAATTTGGAGTGTAACAGAATATGGTTTGTGAGCCTTTTAGAGGAAGAAGGAAGCTTGGTGTGTAGAAATGGTATAGAGGACTGGGGAAGTCTGGGTTTATTTCCCACCATCTGCATTTGTCCTGGATTTGTGAAAATGTTCAGAATGATGAATGAGCTGTAAATAGAAGATTTCTCTGAGCCATACACAGCCATAAATGGATTAGACCGAACAGCTGGAAGTAAAATCTTGGGCATTATGCAGGCACAGAGAACCGCTATGGACTGGAACCAGCATCCCACCCTATTGATTAGCTGTTCTGTGGACCATAAGAAAACTATCATGGTTAATTGCTAGAAAGAGGCATGCACCCAGAAAAGGCAAGTTAAGGAGTCAGTCCTCCAGTTTTTTGCTCAAAGGCAACATAATTTATGTTTCATTATAGCACTTTCACTGCAGGATCTATAGG
>SJXQ01008584.1:0-90550 GCA_006408695.1 Aepyceros melampus | reverse complement strand
ACATACTTTTCTTGGGTAAAGGAACATTTGATTACATTTTCTTGCCTTCTAGTTCTGGTTCAGTGACTTTTCTAGCCAGGCCTTTTCTAATTTCCAAGCATTCTGAAGAAAAAGCCCAGATTTTTATAGTGCGGTGCAGCATGGGTAATACTGAAGGGTGGTTTTGAATATCAGCCTACCAGTTTTCTCTACCAGGTCAACTTGGGCTCCTTTAACTCTTTACACATTTTTACTCACATAGAAGTCCCGCGAGGAGCAATATCAGAAACCATATAGTTATGGAGGGGAGAGTAAGTCTTCTTCAGTGGTGTTACTTATGCCCAAAATAATGTGACAAGTACTTGATAAGGGACTTTATGGAGTTTCTCCATTTATAGGTTGCAGTATATAGGCCAGATAATTCTTCGGTTTATATCATATAATATAGAAAGGGCTAGTGAGCTTTTTAGTTTTGCATTCTATCACAGCCATCCTGTTTGAAAAGTTATTACATCTTTAAAGGCTTTAGTATAATAATAATAATAAATGAGGTCTGTTGGCTATTTTTCTATAATACTTTCACCCAAGAATGAAGGGTGTTTGTACTTGGGTCATAGATTCCACATGTCCTTGGCACTGGAGGAAATGGGTGTGTCTTGCTGATGGGAAATGTGATGTGAAGGTCACCTATTTCCAGATACTGTGCTTCCCTGGTGGCTCAGACATTAAAGAGTCTGCCTGCAGTGCAGGGTACCTGGGTTTGATACCACGGCAACCCACGCCAATATTCTTGCCTGGAGAATGCCCATGGACAGAGGAGCATGGCAGGCTATAGTCCATGGGGTCGCAAAGAGTCAGACACTGCTGAGCAACTAAACGCAGTTACACCTAGCATCCTGCTATATTCTGGAATATACGTTTCCTTTTGCTATATTCCTGAGGTTCTTAACTTGGCAGTCAAAAGCACTTTCCATTTTATTGGGTTCTGTGTGCAGTCACTGATATCTTTGACCATGTTTTGTTTTGTTTTTGTATTAGGGCACAGAAGAGCTTGTTTGCTTGTAAAGTATAACTCTTCTGAGCACAGTCATCCCATCTGCCTGGTAATCTCTTTCGTAGCTCTGTCCTTATTGGTGCCAACTCTCACAATTGTGCCATGAATATGAGTTTAAGCACAAACATCTATTGTTCATTCAGACTTACTATGTGTTTATTGAGCCTCTAGTATGTGCCAGACAGCTAGGCACTGACAGACAATGACACATGATTGGATATATTTTCTCACTTTTTAACTAAGCTGTTAGTGTTACCATAACACATTTTCTTTTTTCCAGAGTTCCATAGTATATGCACCCATTAGGGCTTTTTTGGTTTTAGTTTTTGTGAAAAAAAAAAGAAAAGAAAAAAAGCAAGTGAATGCACCCTTTTGCCCCAGAGGGATGGGACAGTTTGCAGAAGTAACATCCTCAGGGACAGAGCTCTTGAGAAATTGTATGTTTGGAGTCGGACATGACTGAAGAGACTTAGCAGCAGCAGCAGCAGCAGCAGCTCTCTCCTTCGAAAAAGCCCTTAAAAGAACTAAGCCACTAAAAACATAATACTCCTGGACCAGTGGTTATCTAGCTCTTTGATAAAAAGTAAATTTAGTTGTTGAACTGCTTGCCTTAGAGGTTTACCTCTCACTGTCTGATCAAATCTGTAGTGGGTGGAATATTGTGTCCCTTAAAAAGATACTTCTGAGTCCTTAGCTCCTGTACTTCTGAGGTGACTTTATTTGAAGATAAGATCTCTGTGGCTGTAATAAAGGAGTTTGGAATGAGATCATCCTGAATTTAGGATGAACCTTAAGTCTAATGACTGGTGTTCTTAGAAGAGAGAAAATTTGAGATATGGAGGAAAAGGCCACGTGAAGGTGGAGGTTGGGAGTAACCTGATATAGCTATATGCCGAGGACCACAAAGGATTATTGGCAGCAACTAGAAGCTAGGAGAGGGGCAAGGAAGAGATACTTTCAGTGCCTCTGGAAGGAACCAATGCTGCTCACACCTTGATTCATGAATTATGAGAGAATACATTTTTGTCATTTTAAAACCATCAATTTGTGGTAATGTGTTATGCCGGCCCTAGGAAACGAATACAAACTCCCATTCTTTATTCTAGCAAACATTCCCCCGGGATGTATTGGCTATAAATAGAGATGATTTATTGCCCTTGGTCAATTGATCCTTATTATTTTTCTCTAGTGCTGAAGAAATCTGATGCCGATTTCTTATACTCTAAAGTCTACTGGCAACCTGATCATTATACAATTTTGATGGGATACAAATGTCTTGCAGCAATGATTTCTGTGTTCTCATAGCTGCTCTTTCTTAAATCTTAAAAACCCAGAGCACCATACATTCTAGATATGCTATCACCCATTTCAACTGTCATGTGTTTTTAGGTATTTTACTTGTAGTTTTACCAGGAACTCTTTTTTAAAAATACATTCTTCCTGACTTTAGATATTCATGAAATCCTTCCTTGTAGCTGACTCACTAGTCTTTGAATTGGTAAGTCAAGATCTAAATCTTCTTTATCATAAAACCTATGATTTTTTTGTTGTTGTAAGAAATTCTTCTCTCTGGGTCCTTGGATGACCTATGCTTTTCCACAGCACAGATTAGAGAGAGAAAAACTGTTTATGAGTGCATGTTTTCTCTTTGTCGCGGCCTTTCTTATTTATGTTTCCCGGAGAAGTCTGGCTTCATTCTCAACAGGTCTCAGATGTCTGTCTTTTTTATCACCTTAGCTTGGTATGCTCTCAGTTCAACAGAGCACAAGAATCATGCTTAGGGGATGAACATTTGGGTCCAGATTTCTGTTCACGTTGCAGAGATGTGGTTTGAAGTGAAAGGTTTCCTCCTCCTATTCTTCCCTCTGTTCCCTTATATCCCAGACCTGACCTTCAGGTCTGAGAACAGAGGCACATGTGGTTATGGATAATTGTCAGCTTGTACTTTCCCAGCCTCTTCCATCTAAGTTAAGTCTTATCTTGTCATGCTGCTCTTTTAATGGGCTTGGCCTCCTATCCTCCTCACCTCCAGCATCCAGAGCCTCTTGGGCAGGTCTTATCTTGAGCATCTTCACACACAGTGGCAGGAATGCATGAGACCCTTGCTCTGACATTACCATAGAGGAATGTGTTAGGGGATTTGGAAAGAAAAGTTTATACCCAAAAAGCTAAAGCCCATCAGCAAGAGTGATAAAGCAGGTTTAAATAATCTTTTCAATCTGTGGTTTGAGACTTAAATATTGAAAGGTATATTTGACTTCCCTGGTGGCTCAGACAGTAAAGAATCCACCTGCAATGCAGGAGACATTTGTTGGATCCCTGGATTGGGAAGATCCCCTGGAGAAGAGAATGGCACCCACTCCAGTATTCTTGCCTGGGAAATTCCATGGACAGAGAAGCCTGGCAGGCTACAGTCAGTGGGGTCGCAAAGAGTCAGACATGACTGAGTGACTAGCACTTTGGGCTTCCCAGGTGGCACTAGTGGTAAAGAACCTGCCTGCCAATGCAGGAGACATAAGAGACTCAGATTCGATCCCTGAGTTGGGAAGATCCCCTGGAGAAGGAAATGGCAACCCACTCCAGTATTTCTGCCTAGAGAATCCCATGGACAGAGAAGCCTGGCAGGCTACAGTCCATAGGGTTGCAAAGAGTTGGACATGACTGAAGTGATTTACCATGCACACATATTTTGATCAGAATATGAAAGACCCTAAAAACCAAGCAGAGACATTTAGAAATAATATGACAGGATAAATATATCTCTTGCCACTATATATCTTGCTTAGTTCTTTCCAATAAGATTAGAAGTAAGCACACATAAGAGAGCAGTATGTTACAGAAGAGAGAGATAGAGCTGCTTCCTCCTTCTGCCCTAACCCCTTCACTAGCAATTGTTATCTTGCACTTCTATGTCCTTTCTATCTATAGCCTGAGCCACCACTGGACATATTTATTTACTTTTAAAAAAATCTCACTCCCCTAATTAAGATGGAAGTCCGCATTACAATCAGTATTTTTGTCTATTTTGTTCATTCTGCTGTCCTTAGAGTCTAGAATGGTGCTGGGTAATAGTAGATGTCTAATACATACTTGGTTTTTAATAAATTGACTATACTATTCATAGAAACCAGGAAGGGAATTGCTTTAGATATTGTGCCATCACAAAATGGAATAATCTGAAGGTATTCACAACAGTGATGGTGGACAGAGGGGGAGAAGTCATTAAGGCGGTTGAAGTAATTCTGTCCTGTTATGAGCTAAACAGAAGCTGGTCCATACAGTACTGGGATCGTTGTTGTTTGGTTGCTAAGTTGTTCCCAACTCTTTTATGATGCCCTGGACTGTAGCCTGCCAAGCTCCTCTGTCCATGGGATTTCCTAGGCTATAATACTGGAGTGGGTTGCCATTTCCTTCTTCAGGAGATCTATCCAATCCAGGTATTGAACCCACATCCTCTATATTGGCAGGCAGGATTTTTACCACTGAGCCACCAAGGAAGCCCCTTAGTAACAGGAATACATGGAGAGAAAAAGGAGAATACAGAATCCATGGTGTGATATCCCACCCAAGTTTTCTGCAGAATTATTCCTACTTTAAGTGTCCTTTCTGCCCCGAGAGATACAAGAAAAGGTGGGCAGAATTAGCTCAGATTGGTTTCCACAACTGCCTATGGGCAGTAAGTATCCTGAGCAAGGTGTTCTTTGGTGGGTCTTTTCAAGACTATGAGAATCTAATGCTGTGCTTTCGCCATCTCCACCTTGCAAGGAATGCATGCTTCCCTGAAGTAAAAGAGATTCTAAGAGCAGTTCTGACTGAGACAGATAAAGTTGAAGCACAGTCAGAAGACTGGGCATTAGTGTTTGTACAGCTGACACTTGGGGGCAGTAGTTCAGAGACAGGCCTCCTTCTCTTGCTGGCTGATGAGAGGTGTTCAACCATGAAGCTGGACCATTGTGAATAGGCTAAAGGTAATGGTTGGGGACTTTACCAGAAGGCCGATGAGAAATAAATTGGTCCATTTCCAGCTGTGAGCCATGATGCTGTTGAATTTCCTTGTTCCCATCTCAAACTCTTACTTTGGAGCCGATGTTCCTGAGAAACGATTTTCCTGGAATTTCAATTATCTACCTTTACTTCTCTGGAGCAAATTCTCTCCTTTTGAAAGACTCTTTCCACATACCTCCTGAGCTGCTGATAATTATTATTAATGGGATCTCGATCATTCTCCCCGGCTGACCTACAGAGCAAAAGAATAAAAGTCTTGAGGAAGTGGAATTAATAAGTCCATTGCAATGGATCATAGAGATAAGCCAGTAATTGCAAGGTCAGATGGGCACACACAGATAGATTGTTAGCTGGTTATCCTATAATGAAAGAGTAGACCTTTTACATAAGTTTATGAATAATGTTTCTCATAAAGACAGGAGATTGATTATCCCAGAAAAGCTTCTCCCTGAACCTGAGACCATCAGCAATCACAATAATGAAATATTAATAGCAAATTTGAGAATCTATCAGGAGTAAATTTCATAGCCCTCTCTAATGAGCTTCTTGTTTCTAATTTTGGAGGGGAGCTAAATGACATATTACTGAAGGCAGTAACAAAAGAATGTGTTTTGTACTGGGGGCCAAATCAAGATTTCATCATGAAGAATAGATGTGAAGAGGTGGAGGGTGCAAGAGAACAATAGGAAGTTCAGATGATTCTCCTATTATCATGTTTACTATTATTTCCCTGTGTAATTTTATTTATTTCCCATATAGAAGTGATTGCATTAGTTAATCTAATTTTAGGGAAAAATAGTCTTTGGATGTCTTTTTTTCTTTTCCTGTAAGCAAGTGTATAATTACACCTTTATATTATAAGAGCTTGAAAAATCATGTTATTTGGTTCCCTAGCAACCATAGGAACTGTGGATATTTCAGCAGTGATCAAAACTAGAGTCCTTAACATAGAAGTACATTAAGATGCTTATGAGTAAAAATAGTGCATATAGTAATTTTGAAAGATAACCAGTAAGAAATGATCCCATCGATAGATCTTTATTTTTCTGATGGATAGAAGACTAAGTGGGTAGCACCCAGCACAAATCCAATTTTCAGCTACTATATTTAGTATCCACACTCAGCTTTTCTTCTTTGTGGTTTTAATTACTCACATTGAGATCTCTGAACATATCCGTACTTCATAATACTTTTTTTCAGGTATAAAAACTGATGGCATGTTACCCTAATACAAATCAGAATAGATTTTAGGAGTAGTGTATATGTTGCTGCCTTTAAATATGTTGATACTCAAGATATTTCGTCCTTTCCCCTCTACAGTAAGCCTAAGCTTACATTGGATGCTCCGTTTCTCAGTCCCATTTGTGATCAAACACAGTCATCATGAGGCAGCTAGGGTAATTCCCTGGTGGTTCAGTGGTTAGGACTCTGTGCTGTCACTGCCAAGGGCCCAGGTTCAATCCCTGGTGGGGAAACAAAGATCCTGCCAGCTGTGTGGCACAGCAGCATCCCTCCCATGCCACCCCTCCAAATAAAAGGGAGTTGGGAATGTTTTAAAATTAGATTGTGTTGATGGTTGCAAAACTCTGTGAATATACTAGAAACCACTGAACTGTATAGTTTTAAAGGGAAAATAGCATGTGAAGTATATCTTGATAATGCTGTTATCTTTTTTGTTTGTTTGTTTCTGTAGAGCAGTTGGGTCCCACAGCCCATGTACTCCTTTTTCCTCTCCCTCTTGCTCAGCATGGCCTCCAGAAGTACCAGCATCTTCTGACTGGCCTCAGAGGCACTCTCAGACCCCACATGAAACCTAAGATTGCCACAAAGGGATACAATACATTCACTGATAAACAGTGTACAACTTCTCTCAAAGTTAAGCCTCACTGGAAGAAATCTCATAGGCATGGGTGGTAAGATGAGTATGAATTTTAGATGCAATGATCAGATCTTAATGTCCAGCACTGGTTGTAGAATTGACATGAAAACTGAATATAGGCTGCCCAGAATCTTCTGGAAGTCTGTTTACACAAAGTCAAGAAACTGAGACTGCTGATGATAGCATGACATCAGCAAGTCTTCCTGTGGAGAGATTGCATAAAGCGGTTCTTCCAAAAAAAATCAGTCATTGTGCAAGGAGCAGTTATCTGGTCATTATGTTCCTTACAGCCAATGCCAGACAGTGGATTGAGGAAAATGAATAGCATCTCCAGGGCATAATTTCATTACATTATATAGGGGTACTGTGTGTGTGCATGCTAAATCGCTCAGTTGTGTCCGACTCTTTGTGATCCACGGACCATAGTCCGCCAAGCTCCTCTGTCCGTGGAATTTTCCAGGCAAGAATACTAGAGTTGGTTGCCATTTCCTTCTCTGGGTAACCTTCCCACCTCAGGGATAGAACCCATGTCTCTTGCATCTCCTACATTGGCAGGTAAATTATTTACCACTGTGTGCCACCTGGTACACTATATAGATACACTATAAATTCCCAAATAAGGCAGATGTTCAGTGTAAGATCAGGATTCTAATTTGTGACTATAAAACTGAGTAAGACTGTTTTATGCAGTGATTAAATTCAGAAATTGGTGGACCCCTGGTTTTTGTCCTATGCATTATAGTTCCCATATTTATAAGTGTTCTTTCATGTTTATATCCAACAGACTCACTACTATTACTTTAAAAATATCCTTTTTAAAAAGTCCCTTTCTTTGACTGGATTGACTCTAATTGCCAATATGATTATCTGAATGAGGTTAACTGAATGAAATTAACCAACTCTCTCACAGTTACCAACTAATGGTTATTCAATGGAATATTTTGTAAATGCCTAATTGGGGCAGCATGGGAGAATTCAGAGATGATCAAGACAGGATTCCTGACATAAAAGCAAACTTTCTAGATGATTTTAACATAAAGCAGAAGCAAATAAATACAAAGTAAAGTAGGTAAACTGTAACTTGGGGTTTCAAAGAATCAGAGATAGTTGAGAAATATTTGAAAATAAAATAAATAGCATTTCTCGTAATCTTGAAAGATAGATTCTAATTTGACAGATAGTAATAAGGTAGAGAAAACTTGCCAGATAAAGGGAGCAATGAACACAAAGGTACACAAGTGGAAAGAAGTAAGAGTGAGACTAACTGAATGCAACTAGATGTTTTAAAATGATTGATTGTCTATCAGCATATGCTATATGGAAACATTGTATTTGCAGTATAGAGGATCTAAAAATATAAATTCTATGCTTGAATCAAGCCATGTCTTCAGAAGGCTATTTATCAAGAGATCTCTGTTTTCTTAGTCCCTCACTGGAGCCACCCTTTCTACCCAGTTTATGTTTTAGTGTTCTGGCGTGTGCTGTTTTCAAAGTATGTGATAAGAAACAGCTAATGGACAGATGGAAAGCTGGAGAAGTACTGTTAAGGATAACCTTCTGTATACAACTTGCTGCCTCTTATGAACCCCTTATGAGGACTTTATTTGGAACGGAATTCTAGAGAAAATTTTATTTCTCCTGAAAAATTGCTGTGAATAATTTGTTTTGAGAATTAAATCCACCTTCCTTTTTTATTCGACTGCCAGGAAGTTCATATCTACATTTGAGGATTTTTGTTGTTCAGTTGCCCAATTGTGTCTGACTCTTTGTGACCCTGTTGACTGCAATGTGATTGGCCTCTCTGCCTCTCACCATCTCCCAGAGTTTGCTCGAGTTCATGTCCATTGAATCGGTGATGCCATCCAGCCATTTCGTTCTCTGATGCCCTCTTCTTCTTCTGCCCTCAATCTTTCCCAGCATCAGGGACTTTTCCAATGAGTCAGCTGTTCACATCAGATGACCAAAATACTGGTGTTTTATCTACAGCATCAGTCCTTCCAATGCGTATTGAGGGTTGATTTTCCTTGAGATTGACTGCTTTGATTTCCTTGCTGTCCAAGGGACTCTCAGGAGTCTTCTCCATCACCACAATTCAAAGGCATCAATTCTTCAGCATGCCACCTTTTTAATGGTCCAGCTCTCATGACTATACATGACCACTGGGAAAACCATAGCCATGACTATACAGACCTCTGTTGGCGGAGTAATGTCTTTGCTTTTCAACACACTGTCTGGTTTGTCATTGCTTTCCTGCCAAGAAGCAATTTTCTTCTGATTTCATGACAGCAGTCACCATCCGCAGTGATTTTAGAACCCAAGAAGAGGAAATAAGTCACTACTACTTTTCCTCCTCGATTTGCCATGAGGTGATTGGGCAGATGCCATGATCTCAGTATTTTTAATATTTAGTTTTCAGCTGGCTCTTTGACACTCCTCCTTCACCCTCTTTAGTTCCTTTTTATTTTCTGCCGATAGAGTGGTATTATCTGCATGTTTGAAGTTGTTGATGTTTCTTCCACCTATCTTGATTCCAGCTTGTGATTCAACCAGCCTGGCATTTCTCATGATGTGCTCAGCATATAGATTAAACAAACAGGGCAACAGCAGACAGCCCTGTCGTATTCCTTTCTCAGTCTTGAATCAATCAGTTGTTACATACAGGGTTCTAACTGTTGCTTCTTGATCTGCATACAGGTTTCTCAGGAGACAGGTAAGATGGTCTGGTATTCCCATCTCTTTAAAAGCTTTCCACAGTTTATTATGATCCACACAGTCAAAGGCTTTAGCATAGTTGATGAAACAGAGGTAGATGTTTTTCTGAAATTCCCTAGCTTTCTCTATGATGAAGCAAATGTAGGCAATTTGATCTCTGGCTCCTCTGCCTTTTCTAAACCCAGCTTGGACATCAGCAATTTCTTGGTTTGCATAATGCTGAAACCTAGCATGCAAGATTTTGAGCATGACTTTACTAGCATGGGAGATGAGTACAATTGTCCAGTGGTTTGACTATCCTTTAGTACTTACCCTTCTTGGGAATTGGGATGAGGATTGACATTTTTCAGCTCTGTGCCACTGCTAGGTCTTCCAGATTTGCTGACATATTGAATAAAACACCTTGATTGCATCATCCTTTAGGATTTTGAATAGTTCTACTAGTGGCTCTTCTAGTTATACTTACCTAGTGGTTCAGTTGGTAAAGAATCTACCTGTCAGGAAGAGTCCCTGGAGAAGGAAATGGCAACCCACTCCAGTATTCTTGCCTAGAGAATCCCATGGACAGAGGAGCCTAGTGGGCTACAGTCTATGGAGTCGCAAAGAATTGGACATGACTTCAGTTCAGTTCAGCTGCTCAGTCGTGTCTGACTCTTAGCGACCCCATGAATTGCTGCACGGCAGGNATGGCAGAAAGTGAAGAGGAACTAAAAAGCCTCTTGATGAAAGTGAAAGTGGAGAGTGAAAAAGTTGGCTTAAAGCTCAACATTCAGAAAACAAAGATCATGGCATCTGGTCCCATCACTTCATGGGAAATAGATGGGGAAACAGTGGAAACAGTGTCAGACTTTATTTTTGGGGGCTCCAAAATCACTGCAGATGGTGACTGCAGCCATGAAATTCAAAGACGCTTACTCCTTGGAAGAAAAGTTATGAGCAACCTAGATAGCATATTGAAAAGCAGAGACATTACTTTGCCAACAAAGGTCTGTCTAGTCAAGGCTATGGTTTTTCCATTGGTCATGTATGGATGTTAGAGTTGGACTGTGAAAAAACTGAGCACTGAAGAATTGATGCTTTTGAACTGTGGTGTTGGAGAAGACTTGAGAGTCCCTTGGACTGCAAGGAGATCCAACCAGTCCATTCTGAAGGAGATCAGCCCTGGGATTTCTTCGGAAGGAATGATGCTAAAGCTGAAACTCCAGTACTTTGGACACCTCATGCAAAGAGTTGACTCATTGGAAAAGACTCTGATGCTGGCAGGGATTGGGAGCAGGAGGAGAAGGGGATGACCGAGGATGAGATGGCTGGATGGCATCACTGACTCGATGGGCATGAGTCTGAGTGAACTCCGAGAGTTGGTGATGGACAGGGAGGCCTGGTGTGCTGCAATTCATGGAGTCACAAAGAGTCGGACACAACTGAGCGACTGAATTGAACTGAACTGAACTGAGGTTTGCTCACAGGAATTTCACAGGACTGGAAGAAACAGAAACTGTACTTTTGGAGGATGCACATAGGAGGATGCTCATGTATACCAAGACCCAGGAGAAAAAGCAGTAACCTCCTAAGAGGCTGGGGCAGACTTAGCAGTGAATACCAGAGGGTCTCCTGCAGAACTGGAGGGTGACTCTGGCTCATTGCAGGTACAAAAACACTGTGGTGGTAATTCTGGGGAATACTCACTGGCATGAGTCCTCTTGGAAGCTGCCTTTTTCTCACCAAGACTTGGTCCCACCCAACTGCTTGTAGGCTCCAGTGATGGGATGCCTCAGGCCAAACAGCAGAGTGGGAACACAGTCCAACCCATCAGCAGACAGACTATTTAAAGTCTTCCTGAGCACACAGCTACCCAATAATCACATTCCCTGACATGGCCCTGCCACCAGATGGACAAGACCCAATTCCACCCATCAGTGGGCAGGAACCGTCCCTTCCACCAGGAAGCCTGCACAAGACAGCCTCATTCACTGGGGGACAGACAGCAAAAGAAAGAACTACAACACTGCAGCCTGCAGAACAGAATCCACAATCACGAAAGACAAAATGAGACAGCAGAGAAATATGTCCCAGATGAAGGAGCAAGATAAAACCCTGGAAGAACAACTAAGTGGACATAGACAAATTGCTTAGGGAAAAAAGTCAGAGTAATGAGATTAAAGATGATCCAAGATCTCAGAAGATGAATGGAGGCACAGATTAAAAAGACATAAGAGATGTTTAAACAAAGACTTATAAGAACTAAAGAACAAACAGAGATGAGCCAGTACAATAACCGAAATGGAAACTATAGTAGAAGGAGCCAATAAAAATAAGGCAGAAGAACTGGTAAATGAGCTGGAAGACAGAATGGTGGAAATCGCTGCCATAGAACAGGTTAAAGAAAAAAGAATGAAAAGAACTGAAGACAGTCTAAGAGACCTCTGGGACAATAGTATAAATACACCAACATTCACATTTAGGAGTCCCAGAAGCAGAAGACAGACAGAAAGGCCCTCAGAAAATATTTGAAGAGATAATAGAGAACTTCCCCAACATGGGAAAGGAAACAGTCACTCAAGTCCAGGAAGCACAGAGTCCCAAGCAGGAACTTGGAAGAACATGCTGAGACATACAGTAATCAAAAAATATTAAATATTTAATTAAATATTAAAGCAACAAAGGAAAGGCAACAAAAAATATGAGAGAACTACCATAAGATTATCATCTGACTTCTCAGGAGAAAATCTGCAGGCCAAAAGGGAGTAGCACAATATATTTAAAGTGATGGAAGAATGTACAGTCAAGAATACTCTAGCCAGCAAGGCTCTCATTCATATTTGAAAGAGAAATTGAAAGTTTTACAGACAAGCAAAATCTACGAGAATTTAGTACCACCAAACAAGCTCTGCCACAAGTATTAAAGGAACTTCTCTAAGCAGAAAAGGCCACAACCAGAAACAACCTTACAATGGAAAAGCTCACTGGTAAAGGCAAACATACAATAAAGACAGGAAATAATCTGCAGACAAATATGATATCAAAACAAGCAATTGTGAGAAGAGAGCACAAACACAGAAAACTGGAAATGCATTTGAAATTAAAAGACCAGCAACTTAATCCTATTTCTATATATAGACTGCTATCTCAAAATCTCATGGTTTACCACAAGCTGAAAATCTACAATGGATATACATACAAAAAAGAAAAAGGAATTCAAACACAACACTAAAGATAGTCCAATCACAAGAGAATAAAGAAGAAGGGCAGAAAAAAAGGCCTATAAAAACAAATTCAAAACAACAAATTGGCAATAAGAACACACATATTGATAGTTACACTAAAGGTAAATGAATCAAATGCTCCAACCAAAAGCCAACTGGCTGAATGGATACAAAAACAAGACTCATATATATTCTGTCGACAAGAGACCCACTTCAGATCTAGAGGCACATACAGACTGAGTGTGAGGGGACAGAAAAGGTATTGCATGCAAATGAAAATCAGAAGAACCTGGAGTAGTAATACTCATATCAGGCAAAATAGACATTCAAATAAAGACTGTGACAAGAGACAGAGAAGGACCCTACATGATGATCAAGGGATCCATCAAAGAAGATAAAACAACTGTAAATATTTATGCACCCAACATAGGAGCACCTCAGTATGTGAGGAAAATACTAACAGCTATAAAAAGAGAGAGCAACAGTAACACAATAATAGTGGCAGGCTTTAATACTCCACTTTCATCAATGGACAGATCATCCTGACAGAAAAGTGGTAAGGAAACACATGCCTTAAGTGACACATTAGACCAGATAGACCTAATTGATATATAGAGAGCATTCCATCCAAAAGTAACAGAACATATGTTCTTCTCAAGTATACCTGGAATATTTTCCAGGATTGATCACATGCTAGGCTACAAAGAAAGCCTTGGTCAATTTAATAAATTTGAAATCATATCATGCATCTTTTCTGACTGAGCATCTTTCAGCATCTTTTCATCTTAATATCTGTGAGATCAGAAATCAGCTACAAGGAAAAAAAGTAAGCCTGTTAAAAACAAAAGCACATGGAGGCTTAACAACATGCTACTAAACAACCAATAGATCACTGCAGAAATCCAAGAGGAAATGAAAAAAACACAGAGACAAATGAAAATGAAAGCACAATGATTCAAGTAGCATCAAAAGCCATTCTAAGAGGGAAGTTAATAGCAATACAATCGTACCTTAGGAAACAAAAATCCCAAATAGCCGACCTAACCTTACAACTAAAGTAACTAAAGAAAGAACATCAAAACTCAAGCCAGTACAGTACATATGAATGAGTGCCATTTCAAGAGTGAGTATGTAAGTCCAATTTGTTCATAAGTCCAACAAAGTTCTCTAGGTACTTAACTAACACAATTGTCTATATAGTACTGTACTGTAATAGGTTTGTAATACTTTTCACACAAATAATACATAAAAAACATGAAAAATAAAGAAAGCATTTTTAATCTCACAGTACAGTACCTTGAAAAGAATAGTAGTAGTATACTACAACACTTGGCATACAGGGGCTGACACTGAGTAAACAGTCAAGAACTGGAGGAGGTGGTGGATGGTAGAACTGAAGTATGGTCAGGAATAGGAACCAGAGGGCAAGCTGCAATATCACTCAGGCCTGACACTGATGGCATGGGTTCTGGCTCCTTGCTGGATTCGATTGCATTTACCTTCTTGGAAAACCAATCCAGTGACGTCTGAGTAGTAGATCTTTTTTACTCTCCGTAGATGACACCGTAGCACTGACTGACTAAATGACTGCTGCAACCTTCATGTGCCTGTCTACATTTGGGTCTTGTCCCTCAAAACTAACAGTGCCTCCCTAAATAAAGAAAATCCCCTTGCCATTTCCTGTGTCATGAATCTCTTCAGTTCTTCAGTTGCTTCTTCCTCCTCTTGTCTCTCTTTGTCCTTTCTCTGGGCCTCCAGTTACACTAGGTCTTCATCAATAAGTTCTTTGTGTATACAGCAATGAGTTCAATGAAGTTGTCCTCTTATAGATTTAGCTTAAAATAAAGATACTATACTACTGTACTCTACACAGTGCTGTAAAGTACACAGAAGTACGACAACCATTTGTAGAGGATGCACACACATGACAGTGTACACCAGACATGTAAACTAACATATGTAACTGGACACATGAACACACTTCTCCATCTTTGAAACTTAGCAACTTAAAGGTTTGTATGTAAGGGGTTTACTGTGGAAGAAATCATTAAGATCAGAGCAGAAATAAATGAAATAGAGACAAAATAGTAAAAGGTCAATGAAACTAAAAGCTAGTTCTTTGAAAATATAAACTAAATTGATAAACATTTAGCCAGACTCATCAAGTAAAAAGGTCAAAGGCTCAAATAAATAAAAATAGAGATGAAAAAGGAGAAATCAAACCAAATAAAAATGATCATAAGAGGCTGCTACAAGCAACTACACACAAATAAAATGGATAACCTGGAAGAAATAGACAAATTCTTAGAATGGCATAATCTCCTAAAATGGAACCAAGAAGAAATAGAAAATATGAACAGACCAATCACAAATACTTAAATTGAAACTGTGAATAAAAAAACTCCCAAGAAACAAAAGTCCAGGACCAGATGGCTTAACAGGTGAATTCTATCAAACATTTAGAGAAGAGTTAAGACCTATATTTCTGAAACTCTTCCAGAAAATTGATAGGAAGGCAATGGCACCCCACTCCAGTACTCTTGCCTGGAAAATCCTATGGATGGAGGAGCCTGGTAGGCTGTAGTCCATGGGGTCGCTAAAAATTGGGCACGACTGAGCGACTTCACTTTCACTTTTCACTTTCATGCACTGGAGAAGGAAATGGCAACCCACTCCAGTATTCTTGCCTGGCAAATCCCAGAATGGGGAAGCCTAGTGGGCTGCTGTCTATGGGGTCACACAGAATCGGACACGACTGAAGCAACTTAGCAGCAGCAGCAGCAACATTCCCAAACACATTCTATGAAGCCACTACATCATGATACCAAAACCATACAAAGATACTACAAAAAGGAAAATTACAGGCCAATATCACTGATGAACCTAGATATAAAAATTCTCAACAAAATACTAGCAATCTGAATCTGCCAATACATTAAAAGGCTCATACACCATGATCATGTGGGATTTATCCCACAGTTGCAATGATTTTTCAATATTTACAAATCAATCAGTGTGATACACATCAACAAATTGAAAAATATGGGAAGGAAGCCTAAAAAAGAGTGGACATATGTATACATATGACTAATTCACTTTGTTTCACTGCAAACATTATAAAGCAAATATAATCCAATAAAATTAATTTTTTAATTGAAGAATAAAAATTATATGATCATCTTGATACAGAAAATGCTTTTGACAAAATTCAACACTCATTTATAATACAGACAAAAACTCTCCAGAAATTAGGCATAGAGGGACCATACATCACAAATGCTACATATGACAAACCAACAGCTAACATCATAGTCAACCAGGAAAAGCTGAAACATTTCCTCTGACATCAGGAATGAGACAAGAATGTTGACTCTCACCAAATTTATTCAGCATAGTTCTGGAATTCCTAGTCACAGCAATCAAAGAAGAAAAAGAAACAATGGGAGTCCAAATAATGGGAAAAGACAACATAAAACTGTCACTGTTTGCAGTGACATGATACTATACACAGAAAATCCTAAAAATGCTACCAGAAAACTACTAGAGCTCATTAATGAATTCTATAAAGTTCAGGATACAAAACTAATACATAGAAATCTGTCTAAAAATACCTGTGGATATTTTTACACACTAACAATGAAAGATCAGAAAGAGAAATTAAAGAAACAACCCCATTTACCACTGCATCAAAAAGAATAAAATACCTAGTAATAAACCTACCTGAGGAGGCAAAAGACCTATACTCTTAAAACTATAAGATGAAAGAAATCAAAGGTGACACAGATGGAAAAATATACCATGTTCTTGGACTGGAAGAATCAATGTTGTCAGAATGATATAATATCCAAGGCAATCACAGATTGAGAGCAATCTCTATCAAATTACCAATGGCATTTTTCACAGAACTAGAACAAAAAATTTTTAAATTTGTATGGAGACACAAAAGAACCCAAATGCCCAAAGCAATCTTGATCAAGAAATATGGAGTTGGAGGAATCAGGTTCCCTGACTTTAGACTATACTACAAAGCAACAGTCATCAAAACAGTATGGTATTGGCACAAAAACACAAATATAAATCAATGGAACAGGACAGAAAGCCCAGAAGAGAAACCCTCACACATAGGGTCAGTTAATGTATGACAAAAGGGGACAAGTCTATACAATGAAGAAAAGTCAGTCTCTTCAATAAGTAGTGCCAGGAAAACTGGACAGCTACTTGTAAAAAAATAAAAATCAGAACATTAACACTATACCCAAAAATAAACCCAAAATGGATTAAAGACCTAAGTGTAACAACTGATACTATAAAACTCTGAAGAGGAAAACATAGGCAGAATACTCTTTGACATAAATCACAGCAATATCTTTTTCATCCCATCTCCTAGAGTAATGGAAATTAAAACAAAAATAAACAAAAAGGACCCAATTAAACTCAGAAGTTTTTGCACAGTAAAGGAAAGCAAACAAAATGAAAAGAAAATGAACTCACAAAATGGGAGAAAATACTTATAATGTGACCAACAGGGGATTAATCTCCAAAATTTACAAACAGCTCATGTAGCTCAAAGATTAAAAAAAAGATGCAATAAAAAAAAATAGGCAGAAGACCTAAGTAGACATTTCTCCAAAGAGGACATACATACAAATGGGCAAGAGGTATGTGAAAAGATGCCCTACACTGCTAATGATTAGAGAGATGCAAATCAAAACCACAATGAGATATCACATGCAAATCAAAACCACAATGAGACATCACCTCACACCAGTCAGAATAGCCATCACCAATGCTGGAGAGGGTGTGGAGAAAAGAGAATCCTTCCACACTGTTAGCAGGGATGTAAATTGGTACAGTCACCTGAAGAACACTATGGAGGTTTCTTAAGAAACTAAAAATAAAGCTACCATGTGTGCTGTATGCTATAAGTCACTTCAGTTATATCTGACTCTTTGCAACCCTATGGACTATAGCCCGCCGGGTTCCTCTGTCCATGGGATTCTTCAGGCAAAATACTAGAGTGGGCTGCCATGCCACTGAACCCAAGTCTCCTGCCACTTCTTCACTGCAGGCAGACTCTACCACTGAGCCACCAGGGAACCTACCATATGATCCAGCCATCCCACTCCGAGGCACATATCTAGAGAAGAACATGGTGTGAAAGGATACAGGCAGCCCAGTGTTTACTGCAGTGCTGTTTACAATGGCCAAGACATGGAAGCAAACTAAATGTCCACTGACAGAGGAATGGATAAAGAAGATGTAGTACATATGTACAATGGAATATTACTCAGTCATTTAAAAAAATGAAATAATGCTACTTGCAGCAACATGGATAGATATGGAGATTATCCTATTAACAAAAGTAAGTCAGACAAAGGAAAGACAAGTATTCTATGATATTGCTTACATGTGAAATCTAAAAGGAATGACACAAATGAACTTATTTATAAAACAGAAACAGACTTAGAGACTTAGAGAAAGAAACTATGGTTACCAGAGGGGAAAGAGTGGAAGGGATGGATACACTGGGGGTTTAGGATTGACATGTACACACTATTGTATTTAAAATAGATATCCAACAAGTACCTCTGTATAGCAGAGAACTCTGCTCAATACTTTGTAACAACCTAAATGGGTAAAGAACCTGAAAAAGAATAGATACATGTTTATGTATAACTGAATCACTTTGCTGTATACCTGGAACTAACACAACATTGTTAATAAACTATACACCAATATAAAATAAAAAATTTCTTTAAGTAAAAAGAAACAGGTAAAATTAAGTAATCTAAAATATCCAAAATATTATGTCAACATACAGTTAATATTAACAAGTTATGAACTTTTACACATTCTTTTCCAAACACAAAATCTTTGGAACTGGCCTATACTGTACACCAACAGTGCATCTCACTTCAGATGCTAAATCATCATAAGACATACTCTTTATTTAAATGTAATAACATTTACTTTGAAAAAGCAGATTCACATATCAAGTGGTTATTTGTTCTAAATATATTGAAACAGATGTGAATTTTTAAGCTTCAGTTAGTTAAAATTAAATAAAAATTTGGTTTCTTAGTCACATTTGCTCCATTTCAAGTGTTCAACAGCTGCATGTGACTAAGGGCAGTTCTTGGGCTTGCAGCTCCAAGCAGCCTTCAGTTCAGTTCAGTTGCTCAGTCGTGTCCAACTCTTTGCGACCCCATGAATCGTAGCACCTCAGGCCTCCCTGTCCATCACCATCTCCCGGAGTTCACTCAGGTTCACGTCCATCGAGTCAGTGAGGCGATTCAGCCATCTCATCCTCTGTCGTCGCCTTCTCCTCTTGCCTCCAATCCCTTCCAGCCTCAGAGTCTTTTCCAATGAGTCAACTCTTCACATGAGGTGGCCAAAGTACTGGAGCTTCAGCTTTAGCATCATTCCTTCCAAAGAAATCCCAGGGTTGATCTCCTTCAGAATGGACTGGTTGCATCTCCTTGCAGTCCAAGGGACTCTCAAGAGTCTTCTCCAACACCACAGCTCAAAAGCATCAATTCTTCGGCACTCAGCCTTCTCCACAGTCCAACTCTCACATCCATACATGACCAATGGAAAAACCATAGCATTGACTAGACAGACCTTAATCAGCAAAGTAATGTCTCTGCTTTTGAATATACTATCTAGGTTGGTCATAACTTTACCTCCAAGGAGTAGGCGTCTTTTAATTTTATGGCTGCAATCACCATCTACAGTGATTTTGGAGCCCCAAAAAATCTGACACTGTTTCTACTGTTTCCTCATCCATTTCCCATGACGTGATGGGACCAGATGCTATGATTTTCGTTTTCTGAATGTTGAGCTTTAAGCCAACTTTTTCACTCTCCTCTTTCACTTTCATCAAGAGGCTTTTTAGCTCCTCTCACTTTCTGCCATAAGGGTGGTGTCATCTGTATATCTGAGGTGATTGAGATTTCTCCCGGCAATCTTGATTCCAGCTTGTGTTTCTTCCAGTCCAGTGTTTCTCATGATGTACTCTGCATAGAAGTTAAATAAGCAGCGTGACAATATACAGCCTTGATGTACTCCTTTTCCTATTTGGAACCAGTCTGTTTTTCCATGTCCAGTTCTAACTGTTGCTTCCTGACCTTAGTTGTCTTTTGACCACTATGTCTCTGAAGTTGTCTTTTGACCACTATGTCTCTGAAGTTGTCTTTTGACCACTATGTCTCTGAAGTTGTCTTTTGACCACTATGTCTCTGAAGTTGTCTTTTGACCACTATGTCTCTGAAGTTGTCTTTTGACCACTATGTCTCTGAAGTTGTCTTTTGACCACTATGTCTCTGAAGTTGTCTTTTGACCACTATGTCTCTGAAGTTGTCTTTTGACCACTATGTCTCTGAAGTTGTCTTTTGACCACTATGTCTCTGAAGTTGTCTTTTGACCACTATGTCTCTGAAGTTGTCTTTTGACCACTATGTCTCTGAAGTTGTCTTTTGACCACTATGTCTCTGAAGTTGTCTCCTAAAGGGAAGTTCAAATGATCCTTCTCTGATCACTTCCTCAAGCTGCTTTGTTTCGTCTTACTTCAGAGTTCTCAGGTCCTTGTTAGCTTGAAAGGTGGTAAAACTTGATCAATTTTATGTACTTAGACTCAAATCCTGAACTTATAATTAAGAGATGTATAAGGAATGTTCAAAACATTTCTGAAGATTTTTTTCAAGTTTGAGAGAAATAAAATGCATATAGAACTTGGCAGAAAAAGAGCTGTGAAACCTAGCAATACACCCTGATGGAAGATTTTATGAGGTCACACCTGGAAACTCTTTCTAAGTCACTGGTCTGGACACTTTACAGCCTCACCGGAATGGAGGTTCTCACTCTGTCAGCTTCAGATGAGGGTGAGTTACAGCAACAGCCCAGACCAATGCTCTAAAGGAGGGTATATCCTCAGCCTCCTTTGAGGCTAGAGGGCTACAGTGGAGGCTGAATCCAGAATCGGTCAGCAGCAAATGCACAATCTTCCATCAGGATAATGCAAGACTACATGTTTGTTTGATGACCACACAAAAGCTGTCGCAGCTTGGCTGGGGAGCTCTGATTCCTCTGCCATTGCACCTTCAGGTTTCCCTTTGTTTCTGTCTTTACAAATTTTTCCTGATGGAAAAAATTTCAATTCCCTGGAAGACTAAAAGCTACCTGGAATAGTTCTTTGCTCAAAAAGAAGAAGTTATGGGAAGATGGAATTATGAAGTTGCTTGAAGATGGCAGAAGGTAGTGGAACAAAATAGTGAACTTGTTGTTTAATAAAGTTCCTAGTGAAAATGAAAAATGTGTCTCTCATTTTTACTTAAAAACTGAAGAAATCTTTTGGCCAACCCCATATGTTGAATCATGTCACTCACTTGCTTAGTGCCCTGTAGAACTCGGACAAAATTTCCTCTCGTAGCCCTCCAGAGCCTCGTCTCACACCCCGTCCTTCATGCTGCCCCTGCTCTGTACTTCCCACAGGGACTTGTCCGTGCCAAACTGTTTCCTATTCTGTCGTTTGAGCACTATTCCCTCTCCTGGAAGGCTCTGTGGCTCCACTCTGCCTGGTGGCATCTGAGATGCCAGGCACATTAGGCAATGTCTGCTGAGGCTGTGCAGCCAGGCAGCCCTCTTTCATTATCACACAATTCAGAACGGGCTGTCGGCTTCTCAGTCGCAGAGCACCACACTCTTCCCTCATAGTGTGTATCATAATTTGTATTATATACATATCTCAGTTTTTACTTTTTCTCTGTCTGGAGAAGGGGGTAAGTTCCATGAAGGTAGAAATCATATTTGCCAAGATAACCACTGTCTCTGTGGGCTTAATACAGTGCTTGGTATAGCAGGTACTCAATAAATTCCTATCGAAGGGATAGATGAATAAATGAAAGCCGACAGGGTAAGGGGAAGAGGGTCTTACAGTCTGTAATGAAGAATTCAGTGGTAGCATGACACCAATACTGAGAGAACTAGAAGCATGAGGAAGTGACATACCGGGTCCTTCTCTGAGAGTCCCATCTGTCAAAGCTCTTAGAATGTGTACTGATCATTCTCTAAATGAGGATAAGTATTAACATACCATTATTATGCTGAATGTGAACTCAACCTGCACAATACTAGGCCTTGTCTCTTGAGATGATCACCAGATACAAATGAAGAGAGATGGGTATATCCCCGTTCTTTGTATTTTAGCTGAGACAGTTATTTATCTAGTATCTCTTGGGCCTGAAAACAAAACCATTAATTACAAAGACCAACCTTTTAGGACACAGAGCAGGGTTGATATACCATCCTGGAAACTGTGTGTGGCTGTGTAGATTTCTGATTACTAAAGCTCTGGAAATATCTTGAGAACTAACTCATGCCTACAAAATGGGCACAAGCTTCTGGTGTCATCAGGACTCAGCCACCACCAGTGGATGGCGGCTGTTTTCCATGTCAACATCAACATGACTCTCTCCCAGAGCTCTGTTCTATAACTTACTTTTATTAAACCTAAAACTCCATCCACCCCACGGCTCACATCCCCACAAATATAGTCACTCTCTGTGGTAGTCATTAGTTCTAGTCACAAAATAGTTCTAGTTCTCCAAGTTCATGGTAGGATTGCATAACCTCATCCCTTTAAATGTAGATGTGATCATGTGACTTGCTTTGGTCAATGAAAAATTCAGCAAGTGTACACCAAAAATTGAACATTGGCTTTATCATGGAAACACAGAGACAGCTTCTATCAACCTGAATCCCTAAGTGAAGATGGCATGAAACAGAGATAACGTCAACCTGTAATGTAGGAATTAAACACAAAGATAAAATTACTAAGAATTTCAAGATGACAGCAGCAGATCATTTGCCTTTTCCCCTCCTCTTACACCTCCATTCTGTACCCTGATAGCTCTGTCCCTTCAAGCTGCTGTGTTCTGCCTTTACTATTTATTTATCTTCTTGTTGTGCTCCATACCCAGAAGGCTGCCCTCTCTTTTTGGCCCTTGCATTGCAGGAACATTCTGGCCCTTTCCTTGGGGATGACTGCTGAGTCAACTCTGTGCTGAGACCTTCCCTCAGAGCTTGCTGACACTCTTGGCTGGAGGGCCCCCACCTCTTGCTTGCCCTCACTGGCCAACACTGCTCTCACCAACAGTATGGCACCTTTGTGACCTCTAAGGCTACATTGTAGCTGTCTCTGATCAGGGAGAGAGAGCTATTCCTTATGCTCTTGTGGATTTAAAAAAGCAGGTATTACTTTATCACTAAATGCCTAGAGAAACCAAATCCTAGAATAAAAACAGAAACCTCTCTATAGTCTCTTTCTACTTCCTTAAAAACCTTTTTTTTAAAAAATTTCTATTTCTTTTTTTCTACTTCCTTTTTTAAACTTCCTTTTCTGTTTCTTTGTATCTATAGTCAATGGATATCATAACTCAATGGACATCAAAGTTTCTGCTGAAAAAACTGGTAGCATTTGATAATTTATCATCATTTAAAATTTTAATTACATTTATAATGATGTGCATGATATAAAATTCAGTGGGTGTGAAAAGGTAAACACAAAATGTAAGTCTCCCTCTCCTGCTCACACTGCCTCTACTTCTTCTCTGTGAGGTTCTGGCATAACCTTCTGGAGATTTTCTGCTGCTGCTGCTAAGTCGCTTCAGTTGTGTCCGACCCTGTGTGACCCCAGAGATGGCAGCCCACCAGGCTCCGCCATCCCTGGGATTTTCCAGGCAAGAACACTGGAGTAGGTTGCCATTTCCTTCTCCAACGCATGAAAGTGAAAAGTGAAAGAAGTCGCTTAGTCGTGTCCGATTCTTTGCAACCCCATGGAGGAGCCTACCAGGCTCCTCTGTCCATGGGATTTTCCAGGCAAGAGTACTGGAGTGGGGTGCCATTGCCTTCTCCGGAGATCTTCTAGGTACTTACAAATATACATGTATTTTCACTCTCCTTCTCCTCCCCCCATTCTTACATTGTTCTGCAGCTTTTTCTTTACTCTGAACATGTTCTGTAAATAATCCAAAATCTTTGCAACTTTTTATAGCTCTTTATAGTATTCCTTCATTTAGGCAAATCATAATTTGCATTAATAACATGATGTATAATTTCATACATATTCAAATATATTAGTGAATACTTTCCTAGAAATCAGAGGGTATGTTCATTTTTAATTGGATATAATGTCAAATTGCTGTCTGAAGTAATTTACAAGAGTGTCTGTCCCCATACGTCTTTGTTAGTATAGTTTCTAAAATCTTTCAAAGTTGTCAATTGATATGATCTGAAAAGTGTATCATCATTGTAACTCTAATTTGCATTTTTATTATGTGATCTCAATTATGTTTCCATATATTTAGAGCATTTATGTTTTCTTTTCTATGAACTCTTCATATTCTTTCCCATTTTTCAAATAGGATAATGCTCTTCTTATGATTTTAAAGAAGTTTGTTTATAGCAGGTTTGACTTGAGGAATTAAAATTTTTTTAATGTAGCTAAATTCATCTTTCTTTTAAGGCATCTGGGTTTTGTGTGATGCTTAGAAAAGCTTTAATTGGAGGTTACAGCAAAATTTTTCCCACAATATTTCTAATAATTTTTAACATATAAATGTTTGTTTTATCTGAAATTAATTTTGTTGTAAGCACTAAGCTAAGAATCCAAATTAATTTTTCCTCACTGATCATCACCCTGATGTTCCAACACCATTTATATATTAGTTAATCCACCTTTTCCTCACTGACTTGAAAAACCACCTTGAACATATTAGTCTGTGGATCTGTTTCTGGATCTATCTCTGGTCTGTCTAATCATGATTTAAACTCTATAACTTCTATTATTATGTCAAAGGGGTTACAACAGTATTTTAGGCTAGTGTTAGGGGTACTGCTGATATATAGCAAAGCCAACTAGGCCATATGGAGACAATTCTTAATCGTGGCCTAAATCATTCATCATCTAGCTCTTTGCCAACTACAACAAGAGAGGGTCTGACACTTAAGGAGCAATGGGTTAGGGATGTCTAGACACCACATCCTGCTCTCCGTTAAGCTCACAACCACCCTGTGAGGTAGGGTGCTCCTTGAGTTATTTTGGTCACAAGAAATAGAGGTTCTCCGGAGCTGATTCAAATAATAAGGGGGACATGAATCCCAGCCACCTCATCAGGAAAAGCCCACAACAAGATCTCCCAGGAAGATCTCGAGCTTTTCTCTTTGTAAAGTGTGCATCATTTATGTAGTTTAAAAACATAAGCATGCACAACTCACCTTCCAAGGTTGAATGCATGCATAGTTAATGACCTGTAGCAAACATACTAGAGTGCTGGCCTATGACAAAAGCTGGGAGGAAAAAGGTGCAAGTATCAAGATGGAAGGGTTTAAAAAATGAAAATGAAAGAAATAAACTGCAAGTAATGGGACTTTTAATGAGCTGATGTGAGTATGCTATGCATTGAAGAATTGTGAATCATTTGAGATTTTTTTAAAAATTAAAAATCATAAATCTGTTCTCTATATCTGCATCTCCATTGCTGCTTTGCATAAATTCATCAGTGTCATCCTTCTAGATTCCATGTATATGAGTTAATATACAATATCTCTTTTTCTTTTCTGACTTACTTCACCCTGTATAATAGGCTCTAGGTTCATCCACCCCATTAGAACTGACTGAAATGCATTCCTTTTTATGGTTCAGTAGTATTCCATTGTATATATGTACCACAGCTTCTTTATCCATTCATCTGTTGACGGACATCTAGGTTGCTTCCAAGTCTTGCTGCAATGAACATTGGGGTAAGGGTTGGGGAGAAGGAGAGGGTGAGATAAATGGAGAGAGTACCATGGACGCATATACACTAACATATGTAAATAGATAGCCAGTGGGAATTTGCTGTATGACTCAGGGGACTCAAACCTGGGCTCTATAATAACACAAGTAGGGGAAAGAGCGGAAGGTAAGAGGGAGATTCAAGAGAGAGGGGACATATGTTCACCTATGATTAATCCATGCTGATGTATGACAGAAATCAAATCAGCATTGTAAACCAATCAGCAACTTAAAATAAATAAATATTAAAACAACAACAACAACAAATTAAAAGTCAAATGTGAAACTCCAGGCAGTTCACTGGAGCCCTGAAGACACGTCTCCATTTTAGGGGGCAGGTTATACAGGGATTGATTAGAACTCAAAAAGGCACTGGTGAGCTTTTCTCATAGGAAGAATAGAAAGAACAGGGCAGCCAGGTCTCATGGACACTTAGCTCCTTGTGACTCAAAGTAAGGTCCATGAACCAGCATGGCTATCACCTGGGAGCTTGTTAGAAATGCAGAATCTCAGGTCTCACGCCAGACCTGCTTAATAGAGTCTGCCTTTTAACAAGATACACAGATAATGGGAAGGAATCATTAAAATTTGAGAACCTCTGCTCTAGGATATAGTTTGGGAAGAGGAATGTTGCTTAGGATCCAGTACAACTCAACCTACTGAGCCATTTCCTTGTCCATCTGTGGTGGTCCTCATAGCTTTTACTGCAGAAAGAAAACAAGTTTGAGAGGGTTCAGGATGTAGCCTCAGAGAAAGTGATCAGAATACAAAGAAGATAGAGGTCACTGGATTTGGTAAGGACGGAAACTATGAGGTCTGGAAGCTATGAGGCCAGGGTGTTTGGTAGTTGTCCTTAGGACTGTTGAAGTCTCCCAGAATTCTGCAGGACTTGGAGAAGATAAGAAGACCATATGCCAGGAGCCCAAAAGGGAAGGATGTCAATAAAAGGAAAGACTGGAGGTGACCCAGCGGGAGGTCATGAGGCTTCATGCTGTGGGACTTTTACTCAAAGATACAGCCATCATCAGCCACGGGAATTCCAATGTCACTCACCCACCCTCAGGTCTGAAGTGTGTGGGAAGAGACGCCTCTAGAGGAGAGCTAGGATTCAGGTAAGGTCCAGCAGTAAAGGACTCATTCTGTTGGGAAGTTGAGGATGCAGGAGAATTTCCTTGTACAAAATGGGGCTCCACGAGGCACACTGTAGATACTGAGATATGAAAAGAGAGGTAGAAAATTAGATGGAGGACAGCAAACTTGGAGTAATCCATGGAAAAGACGTAGGAGGAAACGGTTGGAGGGAAGCCAATATTTGGGGAACAGTATCAGTCAGGATAAAGTGGGTGACAGTCCCTAACCCAACATTACAGGTTGACAGTACCTCTGTTTCATGTCATCTTCACTTAGGGATCCAGGTTGACAGAAGCTGTCTCTGTGTTTCTATGATATAGCCAAAGTTCAATATTTGGTGTACACTTGCTGAATTTTTCATTGACCAAAGCAAGTTTGGAAAACTCAGCAGTGGCCACAGGACTGGAAAAGGTCAGTTTTCATTCCAATCTCAAAGAAAGGCAATGCCAAAGAATGCTCAAACTACCGCACAATTGCACTCATCTCACATGCTAGTAAAGTAATGCTCAAAATTCTCCAAGCCAGGCTTCAGCAATACATGAACCGTGAACTCCCTGATGTTCTAGCTGGTTTTAGAAAAGGCAGAGGAACCAGAGATCAAATTGCCAACATCCGCTGGATCACGGAAAAAGCAAGAGAGTTCCAGAAAAACATCTATTTCTGCTTTATTGACTATGCCAAAGCCTTTGACTGGTGGATCACAATAAACTGTGGAAAATTCTGAGAGAGATGGGAATACCAGACCAGCTGACCTGCCTCTTGAGAAATCTGTATGCAGGTCAGGAAGCAACTGTTACAACTGGACATGGAACAACAGACTGGTTCCAAGTAGGAAAAGGAGTACATCAAGGCTGTATATTGTCACCTGCTTATTTAACTTCTATGCAGAATACATCATGAGAAATGCTGGACTGGAAGAAGCACAAGCTGGAATCAAGATTTCTGGGAGAAATAACAACAACCTCAATTATGCAGATGACACCACCCTTATGGCAGAAAGTGAAGAGGAACTCAAAAGCCTCTTGATGAAAGTGAAAGAGGAGAGTGAAAAAATTGGCTTAAAGCCCCACATTCAGAAAACGAAGATCATGGCATCTGGTCCCATCACCGGAGAAGGCAATGGCACCCCACTCCAGTACTCTAGCCTGGGAAATCTCATGGACGGAGGAGCCTGGAAGGCTGCAGTCCATGGGGTTGCTGAGCGTCGGACACGACTGAGTGACTTCACTTTCACTTTTCACTTTCATGCATTGGAGAAGGAAAGGGCAACCCACTCCAGTGTTTTTGCCTGGAGAATCCCAGGGACGGGGGAGCCTGGTGGGCTTCCGTCTATGGGGTCGCACAGAGTCGGACACGACTGAAGTGACTTAGCAGCAGCAGCAGGTCCCATCTCTTCATGGGAAATAGATGTGGAAACAGTGTCAGACTTTATTTTTTTTGGCTCCAAAGTCACTGCAGATGGTGACTGCAGCCATGAAATTAAAAGACGCTTACTCCTTGGGAGAAAAGTTATAACCAACCTAAATAGCATATTCAAAAGCAGAGACATTACTTTGCCGACTAAGGTCTGTCTACTCAAGGCTATGGTTTTTCCTGTGGTCATGTATGGATATGAGAGTTGGACTGTGAAGAAGGCTGAGCGCCAAAGAATTGATGCTTTTGAACTGTGGTGTTGGAGAAGACTCTTGAGAATCCCTTGGACTGCAAGGAGATCCAACAGTCTGTTCTGAAGGAGATGAGCCCTGGGATTTCTTTGGAAGGAATGATGCTAAAGCTGAAGCTGCAGTACTTTGGCCAACTCATGCAAAGAGTTGACTCATTGGGAAAGATTCTGATGCTGGGAGGGATTGGGGGCAGGAGGAGAAGGGGACGACAGAGGATGAGATGGCTGGATGGCATCACTGACTTGATGGATGTGAGTCTGAGTGAACTCTGGGAGTTGGTGATGGACAGGGAGGCCTGGCGTGCTGCGATTCATGGGGTCTCAAAGAGTCGGACACAACTGAGTGACTGAACTGAACTGAACTGAAAGCAAGTCACATGATCACATCTACATTTAAAGGGATGAGGTTATGCAATCCTACCATGAACTTGGAGAACTAGAACTATTTTGTGACTAGAACTAATGACTACCACAGAGAGTGACTATAATTTGTGGGGATGTGAGCCATGGGGTGGATGGAGTTTTAGGTTTAATAAAAGTAAGTTACAGAACAGAGCTCTGGGAGAGAGTCATGTTGACATGGAAAACAGCTGCCATCCACTGGTGGTGGCTGAGTCCTGATGACACCAGAAGCTTGTGCCCATTCTATAGGCATGAGTTCTCAAGATATTTCCAGAGCTTTAGTAATCAGAAATCTACACAGCCACACACAGTTTCCAGGATGGTATATCAACCCTGCTCTGTGTCCTAAAAGGTTGGTCTTTGTAATTAATGGTTTTGTTTTCAGGCCAAGGAGATACTGGATAAATAACTGTCTCAGCTAAAATACAAAGAACAGTGATGTATTGTTCTGGATGTTTTAGCTGATACTTTAATCTTGACTCCCTGAACTCCCGTGTCTCCTTGAGACAACAACCACTGTTGTGAGTGGGAGCAGCCAGCCACACATTTTCTCTAATGGCTAAAATCCTATCAAGTGATGTCACACTGTCTTCTCTCATATGATTTAGAGAAGCAAAGTTTTAATGTTCTTGGATTGACCAATGAGCAAGCGTCCTGTGGCTATTTTGAGTGCAGCCTACTAGTTCTGCAAAAATATAAATATTAAATCACAAATGTTAGCCTTTCTGGTTCTGGGACTACAGATCTATATACTCTGTTGTGATTAGGCCATCAGTTTATAAATTTCCTGTTTAGATTACTTTGAAGGAAGAAGATACTGGACCCCAAGACCTTTGAACCAGTCATATAGGGGACATTAATGGCTGCCTATCACATCCATTCTTTTCTCTAAAAATCTTGATATTGTTTGGGATCCACCAAATGACTGGGGGGTGGTAACCCTGTCATCAGCTCCAGGGATGGGCCCTGATTGATCTAAGCCTGGTATCTCAGTCTTGGTACTCTTGACATATTGGATTGGATAATTCTTTGTTGTGGGGACTCCTGTGTGATTACAGGATGTTGGGCAGCATCTTTGCTAGTAGTATTTCCAATCCTAGTTGAAACAACCCAAAATGTCTTCAGATATCATCAAATGTCTGCTTGGAGGCAAAATCACCCCCATAGTAGAGAACCACTGATGTAAATCAGCCATGATAATCTTAATCTTCTTTCAAAATAACTGAGTTTAGAATGTGTATATGGCAATTTGACTAATGAAATTAAGGGACGAGAAGGCTACTGGGGAGTTTCAGTTCAGTTCAGTTCAGTTCAGTTGCTCAGTCATGTCTGACTCTTTGCAACCCCATGAATCACAGCACACAAGGCCTCCTTGTCCATCACCAACTCCCGGAGTTCACTCAGACTCACATCCATCAAGTCCGTGATGCCATCCAGCCATCTCATCCTCTGTTGTCCCCTTCTCCTCCTGCCTCCAATCCCTCCCAGCATCAGGGTCTTTTCCTGTGAGTCAACTCTTCACATGAGGTAGCCAAAGTGTTGGAGTTTCAGCTTTAGCATCATTCCTTCCAAAGAAATCCCAGGGCTGATCTCCTTCAGAATGGACTGGTTGGATCTCCTTGCAGTCCAAGGGACTCTCAAGAGTCTTCCCCAACACCACAGCTCAAAAGCATCAATTCTTTGGTGCTGAGCCTCTTCACAGTCCAACTCTCACATCCGTACATGACTACTGGAAAATCCATAGCCTTGAGTAGACGGACCTTAGTCGGCAAAGTAATGTCTCTGCTTTTGAATATACTATCTAGGTTGGTCATAACTTTTCTTCCAAGGAGGAAGCGTCTTTTAATTTCATGGCTGCAGTCACCATCTGCAGTGATTTTGGAGCCCCCAAAAATAAAGTCTGACACTGTTTCCCCATCTATTTCCCATGAAGTGATGGGACCGGATGCCATGGTCTTCGTTTTCTGAATGTTGAGCTTTAAGCCAACTTTTTCACTCTCCACTTTCACTTTCATCAAGAGGCTTTTAAGTTCCTGTTCACTTTCTGCCATAAGGGTGGTGTCATCTGCACATCTGAGGTTGTTATTTCTCCCGGCAATCTTGATTCCAGCTTGTGTTTCTTCCGGCCCAGCGTTTCTCATGATGTATTCTGCATATAAGTTAAATAAGCAGGGTGACCATATACAGCCTTGACGTACTAGTTTCAGGATATGTTTTATTCCTTTATAAGAAAGAGACCCAGGAGGAGACAAGTCCTTTGTCTTTCTCTGGATTTCGCAGTTGTGGATGAAATCTGGATACGTTGTAGCATGATGATGAAACAAACTCAGAGAGAAAGACAAAACCAAGAGATTCTCCAAGAACTGGGGCAAGAGCCCTGATACACCCAGCCTGGAGCCCAGCCCACCACCAGGCAGATTTTTATTAGAAACAAGTATTTTTATTGTTAGAGCCAGAGTGTTTTGTTCCTTGCACCTGAAATCATCTGAACCGAAGTCATCAGGGAGAGTGGCACAGAGAGAGGTAGGGCCCTCCCTCATTCCTGCTGAGACAGCTGCCTTCTTAATTACAAGTGATAGATTTCCCATAATGGAAACCCACTCCAGTATTCTTGCCTGGGAAATCCCATGGACAGAGGAGCCTGGTGGGCTGCAGTCCATGGAGAGGCAAAGAATCAGACACAGCTTAGTGACTAAACCACCACCACATTTCCCATATTAAAGCGATAGGACGTTAGGAAGTTTACTTGGATTTTTGGCAAGTTTATAAATAAACTGAGCTCCTGCTGTCTAGAGGACAGGGATAAGGCAGCTAGAAAGATAAGGACTAGATGATGCTGGACCAGGAACAGATACAAAGATCAGAGAAGCGCAACCAGTCAAGCTGTGCTCAGTGGGTGGAGGAGTCAGATTTCAATGCTAAGACTGACGCAGGCTCAGCTGATCCTGCATTACTGAAGCCAAAACACCCAGGTTTGCTTATACCATGGTTTTTTTTTTTTTTTTTTAACATTGGCTGCACATTGGAATCACTCATGGAACTTTAAAAAATGTTGATGCCTGGGTTCCCTCCACTGTCCCCGCAAGCTTCTTATATAATTGGACTGCTGTGTGCGCTGAGCATTATTTTTTTAAAACCTGAAACTTCACAGTTGGTGGATTCAGGTGTCTAACCTCAAGTGATTTCCATTCTATTGTGTTGCCTTTACACTCGTAGGTATGTTTCGTATTTCTATCTTTGTGGGTGTGTGAATAGATAATTCTTGCACCTGGTGCAAAGGACTACACAAACACACACAGAAAGACTGTACAATACCGTTTCTCTCCCACGCCTGTCCCCCAGTTACCTAGGTCCTCTACCTAGCGGAAAGCTTATGACTGTACTACACAGGTATATGTTTATTTTTGGTTCTTTTTTATACACTAATGATAATTTTGTATGCATACTGCTCTATATCTTGAGTTTTTGACTTAACTGTATCTCACAGATCATTTGATATTAATACCTAACCTCTTTGTTTTTTATTATGTGATGACTAAATAGTTCCATTGTACAGATGTGCTTTAATTTACCTAATGAAAGTGAAAGTGAAAGTGAAGTTGCTCAGTCGTGTCCAGCTCTTTGCGACCCCATGGACTGCAGTTCAGTTCAGTTCAGTTCAGTTGCCTACCAGGCTCCTCAGTCCATGGAATTTTCCAGGCAAGAGTCCTGGAGTGGGTTGCCATTTCCTTCTGCATTATTTACCTAACCAGTCCACAACTGATAGGGCTCAGGTTGGTCCTGGCCTTACTATGACAAATAACGCCCGAGTGTATAAACTTACATGCATACGTAGGTATGTCTGTAAGAAAAATGGGATCTCAGGATCAGTGGATAGCAGTGCTTGTAATTGAGGGACTGTGTTAAACTGACCTCATGGAGGCTCTGTTCTCCTGTCAGCAAATGTGCTGGAAGAAAGAGCACCTCCTAGACTTCCCCGCTGGTCCAGTAGTTAACATTCTGCACTTCCAATGCAGGGGATTTGGGTTTGATCCCTGGTCGGGGAACCACAGTCCCACATGCTGCGGTCCATGCCACTCCCCTCCCCGCAAAAAAGAAAGAGTTCTCTGTCCCTGTGGTAAGGGGTGTTATCATTATTTGATTTCTACTGAACTGATGGGTGAAGAAACAGTACAACAATATATTTAAAATTTGCATTTCACTACTCTGAGTGATGTTAATCATCTTTTCATATGCCAAATAGACATCTGCTCCTTTCCTATGAACTTCTGTTTGTATCCTTTACCTAAGAGTTCTTGATTTCATTTTCTTATTAATTTGAAGAAGTTCTTTACACAGTCACCACTCTTTCCAAGAGCAGTCCAAGGCTGAGAATCACTGTCTTAAGAGTTTTTCCTGTCTCCATCCCTCACATTCAATCACTGATCATGTCCTCTTTGGGCTACTTCATGTTTTCTCACCAATTTCACATCTTTGTCTTCTGTCATAAGCCTAGTAGTGGCATTCAGAATCTTTCCCCAGGACTCTGGTCTTACTTCCCACCAATCTGTCCTCCACATTGCTTCCAGCCTTGGCACTATGCTTTTGAGTGCTGACGGGATTCTATTCCTTCCCTTTTGTCTGAGCCTTCCTTGCCTACCTGCCAATCCCCACTGAAATCTGCTCTCTAGACCAGAGCACTTCATGCCATACAGAACAAACCAATCCTTTCCATGACTCCAAGACTTGGCATTTGCTGTTTCTGACATGTGAAATTTTCTTAATCACTGAGTTCTTTTCAGACAGAAAACTAATGTGCTTAGGTAGCTGGTATTCAAGATCCACCATGAATAAGGCTCTGAACTAAAGTCTTTGCATATTGTGTCTCATGATCTCCACTTTGCAGATGAGAAAGGCAGAGCTCAGAAAGGCTTGAGACCATACAGTCTTCCCACATCAGTTTCAGCATGCTGCCGTGCTCTTCTCAGGCAAACTGGAGGATAAAAGTCCTGTGGCCTTCAGGATAAGGGAATCAGACACAATAGCCCTCACATTTAGAATGGCACTGCAGGAGGGCTTTCTAGCAATACTTCATAGTGGCCTTTTCCCCATTTACTGTTGACATTGACTATATCTATGGACCTTGGACAAGGGGTATCTCCACACGGCCGCCCCTCCTGACCTTGAACGTGGAGTAGCTCCTCTCCGCCGCCGCCCCTGACCTTGGGCATGCAGTAGCTCCTTTAGGCTGTGGCCCCTGACCTTGGATGTGGAGTAGCTTCTCTAGGCCGCTCTGGTGCTGTCGCAACCTGGCACTCTTGGTCGCTGCCCCTGACCTTGGGAGAGGGTTAGCTCCTCTCGGCCATGCTTCTGCAGTTTTGCAGCTGGTGCGCCAGCAAATTTGGAAAACTCAGCAGTGGCCACAGGACTGGAAAAGGTCAGTTTTCATTCCAATCCCAAAGAAAGGCAATGCCAAAGAATGCTTAAACTACCACACAATTGCACTCATCTTACAGGCTAGTAATGCTAAAAATTCTCCAAGTCAGGCTTTAGCAATATGTGAATGAACCGTGAACTTCCAGATGTTCAAGCTGGATTTAGAAAAGGCAGAGGAACCAGAGATCAAATTGCCAACATCCACTGGATCATGGAAAAAGCAAGAGAATTCCAGAAAAACATCTATTTCTGCTTTATTGACTATGCCAAAGCCTTTGACTGTGTGGATCACAATAAACTGTGGAAAATTCTGAAAGAGATGGGAATACCAGACCACCTAATCTGCCTCTTGAGAAATCTATATGCAGGTCAGGAAGCAACAGTTAAAACGACATGGAACAACAGACTGGTTCCAAATAGGAAAAGGAGTACGTCAAGGTTGTATATTGTCACCCTGCTTAACTTCTGTGCAGAGTACATCATGAGAAACGCTGGGCTGAAAGAAGCACAAGCTGGAATCAAGATTGCTGGGAGAAATATCAATAACCTCAGATATGCAGATGACACCACCCTTATGGCAGAAAGTGAACAGGAACTCAAAAGCCTCTTGATGAAAGTGAAAGAGGAAGGTGAAAAAGTTGGCTTAAAGCTCGACATTCAGAAAACAAAGATCATGGCATCTGGTCCCATCACTTCATGGGAAATAGATGGAGAAACAGTGGAAACAGTGTCAGACTTTATCTTTTTGGGCTCCAAAATCACTGCAGATGGTGATTACAGCCATGAAATTAGAAGACGCTTACTCCTTGGAAGGAAACTTACAACCAACTTATACAGCATATTAAAAAGCAGAGACATTACTTCGCCAACAAAGGTCCGTCTAGTCAAAGCTATCGTTTTTTCCTGTGGTCATGTATGGATGTGAGAGTTGGACTGTGAAGAAAGCTGAGCACTGAAGAACTGATGCTTTTGAACTGTGGTGCTGGAGAAGACTCTTAAGAGTCCCTTGGACTGCAAGGAGATCCAACCAGTCCATCCTAAAGGAGATCAGTCCTGGGTGTTCATTGGAAGGACTGATGCTAAAGCTGAAACTCCAATATTTTGGCCACCTCGTGGGTTTATGTCTGGGCTCTCTATTCTATTCCACTGATCTATGTTCTGTTTCTGTGCCAGTACCATACTATTTTGAGGACTGCTATAGCTTGTGGTACAGGTTGAAATCAGGGAGTGCGATACCTCCAGTTTTGCTCTTTCTCAGGATCACTTTGGTTACTTAAGGTCTTTTGCGTTTCCATAGTTTTAGAATTTTAAAAAAGGTTAGAATTTTTCATTCTATTTCTGTGAAAAATGCCATTGGTATTTAATAGAGATTGCACTGAATCTGTAGATTGTTTTAAACTTTGCAATGCTGCACATTTAGTGACTACTGGGTGTGGTGAATGTGTTGCCAAGCTTTGGGCCTGCCCAGCCCCTTTGAACACCCTTCTTAATTTAGGACTTCTCCAAGTTGTGACTCCTGACCCTGTGGGCCTGTTTCCCCAGCTTCCCTTGAATCTAGGGCATTAGTATGTGGCTCAGGTTCTGGCAATCACTTGAAAGATGTCAGTTCATAAAGAAAGGGCTGTCATGCAGAATTCCTTCTAGCAAGAATGCTGACAGATAGACATCTAATCATCAAAGGTGGCTGTGGCATATACCAGCTGCAAAACCCTATGCTTAACATCAGGTGTTGGGCAAAGAGGCCTCAGCCTGGTAGCCACAGTAATAGCATATTCACCAGCAGAGTTTGATGGTATATTTGCACATTATGCTTAGCTGGCTAGTCTCTAAATTTGATTCTCTGGTCCTCCTGAAGATCCTGAAAGGACCACAGATCCTTCAATAAACTCTTTTTCTGCTTAAGTTAGCTTGATGGTGTTCAGTTTGCAACTGTGACAGATAAAATTAGATTATTTTGTACCCTGTGGCTTCAATTTTTAAATTGTAACTGCTTTTAAATGACTCTTTTCCCCAGTCTCTCAAATTCATACATTACAACTGAACTATGAAACATAAGAAATTTATGCATATCATTAGGGCCCAACATTAAAGACAACACAATGTAAGTAGTCCTAAACATTTATATTCAGGGCAGGCCCACTCTCAGTCTTAAAATTCTCTAAGTAATCCCATCACTCACAACATGTTGCAAACTTGATAAATCCCAACTAGTAAAAGGAATATTTGGCAAATAGAGTAGCCTCTTGCCAAAGCTGCCTCTTCCCAGGGCAGCTCCCTGAAGCCTAATGGTCAGGCTCAGGTCAGCCCTGTGTGAGGCAAGAGGCAGCCTTGTGTAAAAGCTAGCACTGAATCTATCAGACATGTCTTGGCTGACTTTGGCCTGTGGCTCTGTCTCTTCCTCCTCCAAAATTCCATCAAATATAAACACACACGTTTTGCTCTTGAAAGTGAAAGTGAAGGTCACTCAGTCATGTCCGACTCTTTGTGACCCCATGGACCATACAGTCCATTAAATTCTCCAAGCCAGAATACTGGAGTGGGTAGCCTTTCCCTTCTCCAGGGTAATCTTCTTGACCCAGGGATTGAATCCAGGTCTCCTGCGTTGCAGGCGGATTCTTTACCAGCTGAGCCACAAGGGAAGCCCAAGAATATTGGAGTAGGTAGCCTATCCCTTCTCCAGTGGATCTTCCCAACCCAGGAATCAAATCGGGGTCTCCTGCATTGCAGGCGGATTCTTTACCAACTGAGCTATGAGGGAAGCCCGTTTTGCTCTTAGTGATAGACTTTTCCATTCTGTAATAATGTTTTTATATCTTTGACAGTTAATCCCTCAGAAGTAAGAAGTCTTTTGTATTTCTCACAGCACTGACCAGACGGTCCTGAACAAAACAAGGGTTTCTTTAAAACGTATTTGCTGATTTATTTCTCTTTGGGTTATGGAATGTAAATTACGTGGATGTGTCATGACTCCTCAACGTTTGTGTGTGTTTGTGTGTGGGGGTGGGATCTGAGGATCAATAAATAATAAATCCCAGGTGTAGAGTTTGGAGCCAGAAAAGTTGCAGATGTAAGTCCTGGCCTTGAGTGAGCAATACTCTTTATTTTGTCATGTACATGTGGGGGCTTTTACTAATACCCACTCCAACCACCTCCCAGGATTGGGAGCTTTGTGAGATAACAGGCACTTGAAGTACCTTGTGGCTGTTATCTGGTCCACACGAAATGGGACCAAAGAGGGGCATGTGGAAGAGGCTCTACAATTACCGTGTGGAGAAAGAATCATGGATGACACGACCTACTGGGCAGACGGTGACTGCAGCCGTGAAATTAAAGACGCTTGCTCCTTGGAAGAAAAGCTATGACCAATCTAGACAGCATATTAAAAAGCAGAGGTATTACTTTGCCAACAAAGGTCTGTCTAGTCAAAGTGATGGTTTTTCCAGTAGTCATGTATGGATGTGAGAGTTGGACTACAAAGAAAGCTGAGCACTGAAGAATTGATGCTTTTGAACTCTGGTGTTGGAGAAGACTATTGAGAGTCTCTTGGACTGCAAGGAGATCCAACCAGTCAATCCTAAAGGAAATCAGCCCCAATATTCACTGGAAGGACTGATGCTGAAGCTGAAACTGCAATACTTTGGCCATCTGATGGGAAGAACTGACTCACTGGAAAAGACCCTGATGCTGGGAAAGATTGAAGGCAGGAGGAGAAGGGGACGACAGAGGATGAGATGGTTGGATGGCATCACTGACTCGGGACACGAGTTTGAGCAAGCCCCGGGAGTTGTTGATGGACAGGGAAGCCTGGCGTGCTGCAGTCCATGGAGTTGCAAAGAGTCGACACGACTGAGCAACTGGACTGACTGACTGACTGAGTGTGGTCCCATCTGCCTGGGGCCAAAAGGTTTTATAACACTGTACTACTGGACAGTATTTCTAGACAGTATTTCTAGGCAGCAGGCATCCTCCTCTTCATCTCCCACTCTTAGCCAAAGCCATGAATACCACCTCAGACTTCAAAACACCTAACCTTACTGCCTGACTCCATAACCTACCTTTACCTTGGTTCAGGTCCTCATGCTATCTTAGGGCTTTCGTTCTGCCTCTGGCCTCTGACCTCCTTCCCCAGTATCCACATGGAGGGCAATTATTGCTCTGAAAAAGCAAATAAGATCACATCACATCTCTAAGAATCTCTGTTGGATAGCTAAACCTATTTATCTGTGGCGTTTCTACATCTAAAGAGGGAAACCCAGTTATGAGACTATTGCAGTCTGGTGAAAGATGTTGGGTGTGTGAATTGTTATACAAAATGTGGACAATGGTTATCTCTAAATTTTTTGTATTCATTTATCAAACAAATATTTATTACATGCCTATCATGTGACAAGCACCGTTCTAGGCCCTGTGGACATGAGGAAACAACACAGGTACAGATCCTGCCTTTTTGTAGTTCACAGTACATAGAATGGTTTGTATTTTATAGGTCACTTTGGCCCCTGAGTGAAGAACTGACTATAGGGCTTGGGTGGAGATAGGCATGAATGGAAGCAGAGAGCAAGGCAGGAAAACGTGATACTGGAGTAGCTCAACCCACTCCAGTTGTTGGTGGCTTGGCTATGGGTCAGATTGACTGCTCGCTGGCAGATTGGCTGTAGATGAAGGTGAGTAGTTAGGAAGGAATCAAGGGTGATTTAGGGTGGATGATGATGTAATATGCTGAGACAACTGGGAAAGGAAGAGATTTGAAATGACAAGTTGAGTTCGGCTTTGGACATGTTAGATGAGAGATGCTAGTCACTTCACGGGGAGATGACAAGTGGCAGCTGGAGAAATTAGTCTGGAACTCCGGGAGAGGGCCTACTGCAGATCTACATTTGTGAGTCATCAGCACGTAAATGATATAATAGTCATGGGGCTGGCAGGGAACACCAGGGAGAGAGTGTAACTAGATCAGAGAAGAGGGTGAAGGACAGCCTTTGAATAGGCCAGCATTTACCAGTAGGGAAAATGGGGGCTAAGGAACCTGGAGTGAGGTTCGAGGGAAACCAGAAAGGTAAAGCTTCCCTGGCTCAGTAGAGGAAGGTATGTCCAGATGAGGGATTTGGTCAGTTGTGCCCAACTTCCCTGAGAGATGGAGTAAGATGAGTATAAAAGAGATAGGACTGGATAACCAAGGACCTACTGTATGGCACAGTATTCCAAATACTCTATATTTTGGAATAACCTATCAAAGAATCTGAAAAATATACATATATATATAGAATTGAATATATACACAATAATTTTATGGATATATATCTATACATATATATAGGGAGAAGGCAATGGCAACCCACTCCAGCACTCTTGCCTGGAAAAGCCCATGGGTGGAGGAGCCTGGTGGGCTGCAGTCCATGGGGTCGCTAAGAGTTGGATACGACTGAGCAACTTCCCCTTCACTTTTCACTTTCATGCATTGGAGAAGGAAATGGCAACCCACTCCAGTGTTCTTGCCTGGAGAATCCCAGGGACAGGGGAGCCTGGTGGGCTTCCGTCTATGGGGTCGCACAGAGTCGGACACGACTGAAGCGACTTAGCAGCAGCAGCAGCAGCATATACATATAGAGCCACTGTGCTGTGCACTGGAAACTAATGTGACACTGTACATCTATTGTGCTGTTGTTGTTTAGTCGCTAAGTCATAGCCAACTCTTTGTGACTCCATGGACTCCACCAGGCTCCACTGTCCATGGGATTTCCCAGGCAAGAATACTGGAGAGGGTTGCCATTTCCTTCTCCAGAGGATCTTCCCCACCCAGGGACTGAACCCATGTCTCCTGCACTGGCAGGCGGATTCTTTACCACTGAGCCACCAGGGAAGCCCACAAATCAAACACATATCATAAAACATTTTAAATGATAAAAAAAAGAGATAGGAACAGAGGATTTGACAATATGTACGTCATTGTCGTGATTATGACCAAAACAGTTTTGGACCTAAGCCTGACTAGAGTATAGGGAGGGAAGGGTGAGAATGTGTAGTTAGTTGGCAAGAGTACATAGCTTCTGAGAAGTTTTGCTGAGAAGCCAGATCATCGATGTTTTTGTTTTTTCTGTATATTTGCATACAGAAATTTGTATATTTGTATATGTTTGTATATTCTTATTTCCCAAGAATGAACATTTATTACTTCTGTTTTATTATTATTATAGATTGCAGATAGCACTCCCTTGTTTATAAGAGAAGGACATACTCCTCAGCAGAACCCTGCAAACCCTTATCTTCCTTCCTCTGTGATCTTTCCAACCTCAGGCTTGCTGTTCTCCACAATCACTGATCTCCCATAGGCTGTAGTCACTCTTGCTGGCTTCCACTGAATCAAAGTCTGGTGCCAGCATATGATCCAGCAGTCCCACTCCTGGGTACATACTCAGACAAAACTGTGGTTCGAAAAGATACATGTACCCCTATTTACAATAGCCCAAATATGGAAATGATTTAAACACCCATCTACAAATGAATGGATAAAGAAGACATGGTACGTGTATATAATGGATTACTCAGCCATAAAAAGAACAAAATAATGCCATTTGCAGTAACATGGATAGACCTAGAGATTATCATTCTAAGTGAAATAAGTCAGAAAGAGAAAGAGAGAGAAAAAGATCAATACCATATAATATCACAAATACCATATAATATCACTTATATGTGGAAGCTAAAATATGACACAAATGAAACAGAAACAGACTCACAGATACAAAGAATAGACTTGTGGTTGCTAAGCAGGAGGGCAAGGGGAGGGAAGTATTGGGAGTTCAGGATTAGCAGATGCAGACTGTTATATATAGTATGGATAAACAATGAAGTCCAACTGTATAACACAGGGAACTGTACTCAATATCTTGTGATAAAGCATAATGGAAAGAATAGGAAAAAGAATATACATGTATAACAGCATCACTTTGCCATACAGCAGAAATCTACACAACATGGTAAATCAAATATATTTCAATAAAATTTCTAGGAAAAGGAAAAAAAAGTTTGATGCTGGACATTAGCTGTGGCTCCTATTTGTCTCAGAATCCCTAAGCCACCCCACTCCACACATGGCCAGAATCATTTGGTTACACACTTACCACCCACCCAGTTTCACTCACGCATCAGTCCCACAGTTGCAGACAAAAGTTCTTTTCTGCTTTCCACTTCCCAGCTCTTAGAATGGCAGGATGGGATAACTAATAGGGAAAAGAATAGGGCCTCAAAGTCAGAGGGACGTGGGTTCCTTCCCTTATCTGCCACTCACTAACTGTGAGATCTTGGGCAAGTTTCTTAAGGGCTCTGTATCCTCATCTGTAAAACAAGGTTAGTAAAACTCACATCCACTCAGTTTTGTGAAGCTTGGCATAAAGTAAAGCAGTAGTTGCGGCGGCTAACTTTGTGTCAGCCTTGCGCGGACGCCTGAAGCCACAATAGGTGAGAACTAAGATGCTTCAGAAATGTGACCCGGTAGCAGGGGCCCCTCACATGACCCCGAGATGCCAGACAGTGTCTCTCTCCCCGCCCAGGGCGTGTGCAGGTCCGCTGACCCGTCTTTCCAGTCACCCACACCCCGGGTCTGTGATCATGCACCCCCCACCCATAGCTGAGCCTGACGCGGCGTTGGCTCATGCGCCTTTCCGCCGCAGCCTCTTGCCACGGACCACACGTCTCATCCTCGGCTCCTGGCCCCGCCCCCAGCCCCAGGCGCGCCCCTTCAGCTGGCCCACTCCGTGTCGGAGCGGCCGCGCCCGCGGGCCGTCAGCTCCGACTGGCTGCGCCGCGGCGGCGGGCGGCCCGTAGGCGCACACACCCTCCCCGCGCAGCCAATGGGCGCGCGCGCGTCACTGACCCGGCGGCCCGCGAGCCGGCAATCCCTCAATAAGCCACATTGTTGCACGAAACTCAGCACAGGAGTCCCAGGCCGCCGCCAGCACCGCCGTGACACCTAGCCGAGAAGATCCGCGGGCGAGCGCAGCCCACGTATGAGCCGGAGAGGTCCGGTCGTCCTAGTGAAGCCGGACTTCGATTCTTTCTCAAGTTGAGCCTTAGTGATCTTGTGGCTGAAGTTAGTACTTTGACAGTGGGACATCCCAACACGTCGCCGGGAGTGACTCTTGGTCTCCTTTCAGCAGTTGCGACTACCAAAACCTGTTTTAGAGACCCGAAACCCTCCAGCCGGGCGCGCCATCGTGTGCTTTCTTTGTGTGCCTCCCGGACTCACCAATCCCGGCCGGGCCGCCAAGTCCAGGTAGAAAGCGGTCCGATCGCGCCGCTCTCCTACCCCGCACGCGCTCCGGCCTCGGTTTCCCAAGTCTGTTCCGTCGGGAGCTGGCAGGATGATTACCTTACAGCTGATCGCCAACTTCTTTAGGGAGCTCAACCACGACCCAGTGCAGAAGGTAAGTAAGCGCGGGAGGGGCGCCTGGCTCGCCTCTGAGAACCTTACTTTGTCCGCGGCTCTCTCTCCGGGGTCCCGGCCGACTAGGAATCTCCTCTTAGACCGTGCGGGGACCCGCTTTCTCCCCATTCTGGGCCGCGGACGCGGAAAATATCTGGACGGCGGGGAAAAGCCCTGGGCTGGAGGAGCCACGTCCGCTAGGCACCGGCAGGCGTGTGCGCGCCTGCGAGGCTCCGGGGCTCGTGCACCGCGCGCCTCTCCCTCTCTGCTATCCCGAGCGCACTCGCGCTCGCGCTCCCCCACCCCCCGCCCCTGGAGGGGCGGGCCACCCTGCACGTAGTCTGTGACTGCTGGTTCCACGTGGGAGCAAACCCCCTTTCGCAGTCTGTGTTCCGGCCGGAGCACGTGGGGAGAATCGTGGCGGGGTCGGGGGAGAAGACTCGGCTGCCTGGGCTCCTCCAGGGCTAAAGACGGCATTTCGGGGACCTACGATTCTCTCTAGCGTTCCTCACGGCCTCGTGGGAAAAGCCACACGGGAAAAAGCTGGGAAATGGGCAGAGGAACTTTGCCCGCCGCGCCCCTTTTCCGGAACGGAGGCGCCCGGAACCGAGGCTCCGCTAGGGACGTACACCCCCTCCTCCCCTCATCCCCAGCGTGGGGCTCCGGACCGCCCCGCCTCAAGTATCCCACCCCCGGTCCAGCCTCCAAATAGGGGGCGGACTTTGGATATTGCTTTTGATGTTCCCAAAAGTTTCTCCCAGAGGAGCAACTCCGCAACCCCCTCGTTCCTTTGCCGTCTTCCTGGGGATTTTTGTCGTTCTGGAAACGAGGCTTTTTCAGTTGTAGGCCTCGACCAGTCTGCCCACTTTCTCTCTCAGCAGTGCCCCCAAATCCGGGCTCTTTTTCGGCCCAGGTCTTTTACGCCCGGGAGCCTCGCTCTCGGTGCCTCTGGGTATGGAGTGTGGGTGGGGCTAGCCAGGGCCCCGGGCGCTCTCTGGGGGAGAATTGAGTTTCTGAAATGCTCGAGATTGCGGGATTGGCTCCTGCCCTGGGCCTCAGCTAGGATTTGAGACGAAGGGGTGGGCGGGGGTGGAGGGTGTCCAGATCTGTGAGTCAATGACAGAACGTTGCTCAATTACATGCTTGAAATTTCTGTCTTAGTGGGAACACATTTTGGGGAAAATGTTTTGACATTATCTTTCTGTGGGACGACCTGCTCATACTCTCTTTCTGATTGATCCTGAGAGCGAAGGAGAGGATGGTGGGTTGCCATCACAGTGTTTTCAGAGCCGTGGCAGATGAATTCCAAAATAACTCGAAGTTTCCTAGCCTCAAACTGGAGTAGGGAGCAGACGGCCGCTCGTTTAGTTGAGTACCTGTCTGTCAGAGGCAGGACTTTAGCTTTCAGCTTATTTGCCCAAGAAGTGAGTTAACCCTTGTGGAAGACTGCCATTTCTTGGCAAGTCCTAGAATTCAAAGCTTGCTGCTGTTCAGGCACCCAAGTCGTGTCCGACTCTGCAACTTCAGGATGCCAGGCTCCTCTGTCCTCTTCTCCTGGAGTTTGCTCAAATTCATGTCCATTAAGTTGGTGATGCTGGGGCTTCCCAGGTGGCTCAGCGGTAAAGAATCTGCCTGCCAATGCGGGAGACGCAGAAGATGTGTGATTTCTCTAAATTTAGGCAATTCCACTAAATCACCTGAGTCGGGAAGACTCCCTGGAGGAGGAAATGGTAACCTGCTCCATTATTCTTACCTGGAAAATTCCGTGGACAGAGGAGCCTGGTTGTAGCCTTATGGGCTACAGTCCCTGGGGTAGCAGAGTTGGACGACTGGACAACTAAGCATGCACGAATTGGTGATGCTATCTTACCGTCTCATTCTCTGCCACCGCTTCTTTTGCCTTTAGACTGTCCCAGCATCAGGGTCTTTCCGATGAGTTGACTCTGCATCAGGTGGCCAAAGGTGCTGGAGCTTCAGGTTCAGCAGCCCGCTTTTTGATGAATATTCAAGGTTGATTTCCTTTAAGCTGGAGGGTTATTAATTCAGGGGCGGTCTTCTCATTTGGGTGAAGTATTGCCCCAGGACGTCTAAATTTACTCACTGCTTGTTCAGAGGATGGAACCTAGGTCCACAAATTTACCCTCCCCCAAGCCAGAGGATGAAAGCTAGGACTGGAACCTTACTGGAATAGGGAGTGGTCATCCGTTTAGTCCCAGATTGTAAAGGGGATTACCCAGGATATGTAGAAATGAGTTCTAATCTGTTTTGTGGTTTATTAACCACAGGACCCTGAGCAAGTCACTGTGCTTCTTTGGACAGCCAACCTTTTTTTTTTTTAATTTGTAAAACAAGAATGATAAACCTCAAGTTTCTCCACTTTAGGAAGTTGTGATGATTAAGCACAACAATGTAAAAAGTTCTTTATTATGAGTCTCTGCACCTGCAGCTACCTTTCAGCCAGTGAAGTGCCTCAGGGACACTTGGGTGTATTTCCTCTAAATTACCAGTGAGGGCAGAATTGAGTCAGGCCTTAACTCAGTTGTGGAAGCTGGAGTTTCAGTTCAGTTCAGTTAGTCGCTCAGTCGTGCCTAACTCTTTGCGACCCCATGAATCACAGCACGCCAGGCCTCCCTGTCCATCACCAACTCCCAGAGTTTACCCTAACTCATGTCCATCGAGTCGGTGATGCCATCCAATCATCTCATCCTTTGTCGTCCCCTTCTCCTCCTGCCTCCAATCCCTCCCAGCATCAGAGTCTTTTTCAATGAGTCAACTCTTCTCATGAAGTGGCCAAAGTACTCTCCTCTTTCACTTTCATCAAGAAGCTTTTTAGTTCCTTTTCAGTTTCTGCCATAAGGGTGGTGTCATCTGTATATCTGAGGTTATTGACATTTCTCCCGGCAATCTTGATTCCAGCTTGTGCTTCTTTCAGCCCAGCGTTTCTCATGATGTAATCTGCATATAAGTTAAATAAGCAGGGTGACAATATACAGCCTTGACATACTCCTTTTCCTGTTTGGAAGCAGTCTGTTGTTCAGTCTCCCAGATTAGGTGAGCAGTAAAAAAAGTTAGAGAAAAAAGATAAGAGTGAAAAAGTTGGCTTAAAACTCAATATTCAGAAAACTAAGATCATGGCATCCAATCCCATCACTTCATGGCAAATAGATGGGGAAACAATGGAAACAGTGAGAGACTTTATTTTCTTGGGTTCCAAAATCAATGCTGATGGTGACTGCAGCCATCAAATTAAAAGACACTTGCTCCTTGGAAAAAAAGCTATGACCAACCTAGACAGCATATTCAAAAGCAGAGACATTACTTTGCCAACAAAGGTCAAAGCTATGATTTTTCCAGTAGTTGTGTATGGATGTGAGAGTTGGACTATAAAGAAAGCTGAGCACTGAAAAATTGATGCTTTTGAACTGTGGTGTTGGAGAAGACTCTTGAGAGTCTCTTAGACTGCAAGGAGTTCCAACCAGTCAATCCTAAAGGAAATCGGTCCTGAATTATTGGAAGAACTGATGCGGAAACTGAAACTGCAACACTTTGGCCACCTGATACAAAGAACTGACTCATTGGAAAAGACCCTGATACGGGAAAGATTGAAGGCAGGAGGAGAAGGGGACGACAGAGGATGAGATAGTTGGATTGCATCACCGACTCGATGGACATGAGTCTGAGCAAGCTCTGGGAGTTGGTGATGGACAGAGAAGCCTAGCATGCTATAGTTCATGGGGTCGCAAAGAGTTGAACACCACTGAGCAACTTAACTGAACTGAACTTAGGTGAGCAAAGCTGTTTGATTCCAGCTACATTTGGGAAATAGGAAGAGAATCAGAAAGAATATTTTGTAAACATCTTTTAAACCATGTCTCTTATATCTCCAACAATGGCAGGAAGGTTCTTTATCACTAGTGCCACCTGGGAACATAGAGCAGTGACTCTTAAACTCTTAAAAGTTGATCCTTGAAGGAAGAATTAGGAGAGAAGGTTGAAGATTGAATTTTAGAGTTTTTTTTGAAAAGCCCTTGATTTTAACTCTTCTGAAATCTATCATTTTATATATTCTGGGTTGTAGTCTGAGGCAGGGAAAGTTTAGGTTCATCTGCCCAAAACTAGCTCCATTGGAATCACTTGTCTCCTGATAGACAAGTCCAGTGTTTTGTGCTGTTAGGAGAGTTAAGGGTTATTTGCTCACTTTTGCTGATCTGACAGTTTGAAACTCAAGAGCAAACACATATAGCATCTACTGTGTACCAGGCAGTTTTAAGCTCTTTACACCTGTTATTAGCATTTACTCTTTACAGCTGCTTATTAACATTCACAGCAACCCCATGAAGTAGATACTATTATCAGCATCACTGTTTTACTGGTAAGCAATTGAGGCACATGTGACTTGTTCAAGGTCACTAACTTTTTTGTGAGAGCAGGAAATTGAAGCCAAGCCAGTTGGGTTCCAGAGGCCCTTGCTCATGACCACACTCCCTGCCTCTGGGACCATTAGAAGACTCCATCCTGGTCTATGTCTGTGTTCGCTTTTGGATGCTGGCAGCATGTCCAGGAATGCAGCTAACTCTCCTCTTGGTCAGATTAATGGCACCAGTACTCTCTGACTTTCTGGTTGGGATTCCTGGACTCATTTAATTGAATTTCCTTTCTGATTGCTATACCTTTGTCAGCTGGTCTCTGGGTTGCTTCAGAGGCCTCGTGAGGTTTGTTTCTAGTCTCTTTCTAGAGTTGGACTCGATCATTTCAGAAGCCTTTTAAGCCCTTGTCCTATCACTTTATATGTGGAATCTAAAATATGACAGAAATGGGCTTGTGAAACAAACAGACTCACAGACAGAAAACAGACCTATGGTCACCAAAGGGGAGAAGGGGTGGGGAAGAGTAAATTAGGAGTTTGTGGTTAGCAGATACAAACTATATATGACATAGATAAACAAGGTCCTATTGTATAGCACAGGAACTATATTCAATATTCTATAATAGGGCTTCTCTGGTGGCTCAGTGGTAAAGTATCCACCTGCTAATGTAGAGGACATGGATTAGCTCCCCGATCCCTGAAAACCTAACATGTGGCGGAGCAACTAGGCTCATTCGTCACAACTATTGAGCCTGTGCTCTAGAGCCCGGGAGCCGCAACTGCTGAGCCTCTGTGCTGCAGCTGCTGAAGCCTGCACGCCCTAGAGCCTGTGCTCCGCCACAGGAGAAACCACAGCGACGAGAAGGCCACATGCTGCTCCGGGAAACTGGAGAAAAACCTGTGCAGTATCAAACAGCCAGTGTGACCACAAATAAATAAGTGAATAAATTTTAAAAAATGCTTTAAAGAATATCCTATAATAAAGATAAAGGAAGAGAATATGAAAAAGCATATGTATTTATCTGAATTACTTTGCTGTATACCAGAAACTAACACAACATTGTAAATCAATTCTACTTAAAAAAAAGACTGCGCACTGATGGCCCTCTGACCCCAGCTCCCACATCAGCCTCATCTTCTCTATCTTCCATTGCCCAGAGACTTGCATCACCGTTCCTCTTACGTGTCACACCTGTTCACACTCGGTGCTTTTGTGTGGCGTTTGTGTCATCCCATTGTACACTGGAGTTGGTAGTTTCAGAGAATGGAGAACCTAGCTGTTCACCTTTATAGCCTGTTTGTAGCCACTAGTGAGGTGCTCAGTGAATGCAAGAATGAAGGACCTTTCTGGAAAAAGAACCTGAGTAACTGCTGCAGGAAGGGGAGGAGGGTGAGAGGCAGCTGGGGGAAGTGCTGGCACTGGACTGAAGGGGGAGTGGATGGGCAGACCATTGGGTTGTGAGCTGTTCCCTCATCAAGGCCTGAGGCACGGTGTGAGGCTGATCCTGAGAAAGGGTGGCCCAGAGAGCTGGAAGGAGAAAGACAAGTGTTTCCTGTCTTCTAGCAGTCAAAGGTTTTTGTCCTGTCTGGAGACTTAGAGGATTCTTTTAATTAATTGAACGATAATTAACATACAAGATACAGGGTTTTTTGGTCTCCTAAGGATGAGAATCAGGATTTGCCGTGGAAGTGAAATGAAGAATGCATACCTTCGTTTCGTCATGAACCAGTTGTTATTGCGCATAGAGTGGTGACACAACAGTCTTGGAATGGGAAGGGAAGGGAAAGTCACTCAGTCGTGTCCGACTCTTTGCGACCCCATGGACTGTAGCCCACCAGGCTTCTCAGTCCATGGGATTTTCCAGGCACGAGTACTGGAGTGGGTTGCCATTTCCTTCTCCAGGGGATCTTCCCGACCCAGGGACCGAACCTGGGTCTCCCGCATTGTAGGCTTTGTAGCGCTTGTAGCGTCTGCTTTACCCACTGAGCCACCAGGGAAGCCCTTGGAATACAGATAGTTAATTTAGGCTCTTCACTAGATTAGTGAAGGGTAGCTTTCAATTCTGAACTTAATGAGAGGGGAAATATCTTGGAAGCAGAAAGGTTTAACAGAACCCCCAAGAGGTAAGAGTTTCATGTTTTTTGAGAACCTGCTATGTGTACAAGGCCCTCTAGATAGTATGTCGAAAATTGAGGCTAAGACACCTTTCAGCTCTCTGGTGTGATAAGCCTCCAGGAATAGGTACTTTACCTGCTGAAGGGTTGTGGCAGCTATTTCCATGGGATGGGGAGTTACTGGTAGTTTTTGAGCACCTACTCTGTGTCATTAATCTTCAGATAGGGGATGAAAGTGTGGGAGTAAAAGGATTAATTAAACTTTAATGGCTCAGCAGTAAAGAATCTGCTTGTAAAGCAGGAGACAAAGGAGATGTGAGTTCGACCCCTGGGTCGGGAAGATCCCCTGGAGAAGGGAATGGCAACCCACTCCAGTATTCTTGCCTGGAGAATCCTGTAATCTTGGAGTCGGACAAGACTGAAACAGTTTAGCACAGGCACGCACACGAGATTATTTTTGGCTGAGTTAACTGACATTGACAGGTAGGTACAATTTGGCCCATTTGTTCAACTTTACCTTAGTACCTAGTATCTTAATACTAAGCCCCTTTCCTGCTCAGAAGACAATTGATGCCAACAGGGATGTTTTGTAGCTTTTTTAATATGCTTTTTAAATTTATTTAAAATTTTTTGGAAGAAATTTTTAGAATGTTATTTTGTAGGTTTTACTCATCATCCATTTGTTTTGTATTGTCGAATTTATATTTCAGACAGTGGCCAAGAAACACTTTTTTCTTTACCCCTGAATGAATTAATATTCTCTTTGAGCCTCCTCAGACAAAGCCAATATATATTTTTATGTGTCACTTTTCAAAGTTGAATTTTTCTATCACCCTGAAGAGTCTGAAGGCAGGCAGGGGCCATTTTCCAGGGGGCCTCAACATAGCACAGGCCCTAACAGTTTTCTCAAAAACTGGCAGCCTTAGTGAGGAGATCTGGTACATTAAAAGACCTCAGGAACCCCAGAAAACCAGCTTCCTTTGTTCAGATACTTCCGGTTTGAAAGATGACTGCTGATAACTGGTTCCTCTTTATCACTGTTAAGTTTTGAAGTCAGCAAGTTTGGTGTTTTCCAGCACTGCATGTTATCTGTCTTTGACTTTCCAAAGCAGCTGGGTTGGAGACCTGGCAAAGCAAATCAGAGTTCATTGGCTGTGAGTTAATATCTCAGACCATAGATCACAGGTGGCTATTTCTGCTTCTTTTTTTTTTCTTTAATTAATTTTTATTTTTTAGTTTGTTTTGCTTTACAATACTGTATTCGTTTTGCTACACATCGACATGAATCAGCCACGAGTGTACATGAACTCCCAATCCCGACCCCCCCTCCCACCTCCCGCCCCACACCCTCTTTCTGGATTATCCCCGTGCATCAGTCCCAAGCATCCTGCATCCTGCATCTTTTAAAGCAGTTCTCTCAGCCTCAGTGCTGTTGACATTTTGGGCTGGATAATCTTGTGAGGGGCTACCTAGTCTATCATAAAGGGCAAGAGTTTTTCTCCTAGTCCAATTTACAGGGGCAAAGACTGTGTTTTTTGTTTGTTTGTTTTTAAACTACTCCTTTCGAGCAATGGTTCTCAACTATTAGTGATTTTGTCCCCCAGGTGTACTTTGGTGTCTGGAGACATTTTTGGTTGTCATAAGCAGGTGGATGAAGATGTGTTATTGCATCTAGTAAGCAGAGGCAAAGGATGATGCTAAACATCCTACAATGCCCAGGATAGGTTCCCCTCCCCCGTCAGAAAAGACTTTTCTGACCTCAAATATCTATGGATTGAGAAACTACATCAATAGAAGCTGCATCAAATAGAGTAGTCTATCCCCCATTTTAGTGTTATAGTGCATTGCCAAACGGTCATACTACTTAGTAGTAGCTGTGATGAGGACCATAGTTCCTTGCTCTCAGTGTCCCATGTTGTGGGACAGTCATGGGGGGAAGTGGCCTTTTACAAAAGGTGAATTTACAGTGAGGTCTGCAGACCACAATAATTGTCCATGGCCCCTGGCTGAAGTGTGGGTTACCTGAGTTACCGTTTTTCTGTCTTCAACCAGAAAAATGTGGGCAAGGTAAGCACTCCAGAAAGCCATGGGAGAGAAGTTTGCTCAGCTGACCCCAGGAGAATCTCACCCTGACTTTTGTTGGGGTTTCCCTGTAGGCCAGGCATTGCCAGGCTTCTGAGCAAGACAGGCCTGTGAGGTGGTGGAACTGCTATTGCTGGGGACGAGGAAAGGGGCTGTTGGTGCCCACTGAGGGACAGTCCAGCAGTCTCTGGGAGGGTCTCCGTGGTGACAAGTAGAGCCAGGCTTCCTGAGGTTGAATCCTGGCTCCTCACAAACCAGCTGTGTGAACCTGGGCCAGTTATTTAACCTCTCTAGACCTCTGTTTCTTCTACTTGTGAAATGGAGAGTGGATAACCTTCATAGGTTCTTTGATAACACCTTCATAGGCTCTTTGTAAGGATTTAAGAGAGTGAGTATATGTGAAGTTCTTAGAGCTGTACCTGCCCGAGTCAACACTCACTGTGTCAGATATCGATGGTGGCGGTTTGGTGACTAAGTTGTGTCCTACTTATTGCTACCCCATGGACTGTAGCCCCCGCCAGGTTCCTCTGTCTGTGGGATTTCCTAGACAGCTGTCAAATATGAGTACATAAAGACATTCTCAGATACCCAGCTGTGCTGCTCATCTGGGTGGGAGCAAAGAGGCCCTGATTCTAAGAGCTTTCAGTGCAGGGGGCTTCTGGCCCATTTATGTTCTCTGTCTGATGTCAGATTAGAGCAGAGGACAGGGAGGATAGAAGGCTGGAAAGTTCCTAAAGGTGAGGAATAAGGAAGCGTCCTCACTGCTCGCTCCAACTCCTAAAAGCTTCTCTTTTCCCAGGCAGAGGAGACCCACTTTTGAACTCTTCTTCTAACTTGCTTTCCTCCTGATCCTCTGGGAAGGAGGTAGCAACCCCATTGGGTGGGTGGGTCTTTGGGATGCCTGGGCTGTTTGGGGGCACCTTAGTTGAAGCATCCTCCTTGGGAAGTCACGAGAGACACAGTTGCACTGAATAGTCAGCATTAGTTCAAACCTCTTTTCCTTGTAGAAGCCTGGTCCCCTTTCTTTTGGTACCTCCCCTGGAGGGCAGAATTGCAGAGGCTCCAAGGGCAGTTGCTGAGGCCATGTGTGCTGAAGTTGGCTTGTGAGATGCTTGCTCACACTTCCTCACATCTGCCGCAGACTCTGGCTTCCCACTGGGGGACCACTTGAGGTGCCTCGTGCTATTGAGTCATAGAGCTGGGTCATAGGTTTCAGGCGCGCTGACCCTGGAGTTTCAGTGAAGTGAATGGTCATTCTTTTTTTTTTTTTTTTTTCGGCACATTGCGTGTAGAGTCCGTGTCCATCTTGGTTCTCAGCAGAGAGCTCTTTGCCCTTCATGTGTAGATTTTGGGCTGTCCAGTTTGGCCTCTTCTGACACTAGGGTGCCTGGGGTTCTTGACAAAGCCAGAGAGGACCCTCTGCGTGGGACCCATGCTCTACTTGTCTCATCCTGTACAGCCTTTGTCTTGTCTAGATTGTCATGGCTAGAAAGTCTCCTTTTCCCCAGAAGTGGCATGCTTTTTGCATTTTTGTCTGTGGATCTCTAAGCACTTCCTAATAGTCCTTCCCTGGAGCGGCGTTGTTGTCGTTGTTCAGTCGCCCGGTCACGTGTGACTCTTTGGGACCCCATGGGCTGTAGCACGCCAGGCCCCCCTTTCCTCACCATCTCCCTAAGTGTGCCCAAGTTCTTGTCCATTGCATCAGTGAAGCCATCCAGCCATCTCATCCTCTGATGCCCCCTTCTTCTTCTGTCAATCTTTCCCAGCATCAGGGACTTTTCCAATGAGTTGGCTATTCGCCTCAGATGACCAAAATACTGGAGCTTCAGCTTTAGCATCGGTCCTTCCAATGAGTATTCAGGGTTGATTTCCTTTTTTTTTTTTTTTTTTTTTTTAATTTTTATTTTTTAGTTTGTTTTGCTTTACAATACTGTATTCGTTTTGTTACACATTGACATGAATTAGCCATGAGTGTACATGAACTCCCAATCCTGACCCCCTCCTCCACCCTCCCGCCCCACACCCTCTCTCTGGATTATCCCCATGCATCAGTCCCTAGCATCCTGCATCCTGCATCAAACCTGGACTGGCAATTCATTTCGCTTATGATATCGCACATGTTACATTGCCACTCTGCCAACCCATCCCACCCTCTCCCTCTCCCACAGAGTCCAAAAGGCCATTCTATACAACTGTGTCTCTTTTGCTGTCTTGCGTACAGGTTTATCATTACCATCATTCTAAATTCCATATATATGTGTAAGTATACTGTATTGATGTTTTTCTTTCTGGCTTACTTCACTCTGTATAATCGGCTCCAGCGTCATCCACCTCATTAAAACTGATTCAAATGTATTCTTTTTAATAGCTGAGTAATACTCCATTGTGTATATGTACCACAGCTTTCTTATCCATTCATCTGCTGATGGACATCTAGGTTGCTTCCATGTCCTGGCTATTACAAACAGTGCCGCGATGAACATTGGGGTACACGTGTCTCTTTCAATTCTGGTTTCCTTGGTGTGTATGCCCAGCAGTGGGATCGCTGGATCATAAGGCAGTTCTATTTGCAATTTTTTAAGGAATCTCCACACTGTTTTCCATAGAGGCTGTATTAATTTGCATTCCCACCAACAGTGTAAGAGGGTTCCCTTTTCTCCACACCCTCTCCAGCATTTATTGCTTGCAGACTTTTGGATCACAGCCATTCTGACTGGTGTGAAATGGTACCTCATTGTGGTTTTGATTTGCATTTCTCTGATAATGAGTGATGTTGAGCATCTTTTCATGTGTTTGTTTTTAAAATCAGAGATTTTGTTTCACTGGTTTGATCTTCTTGCTGTCCTAGGGACTCTCAAGTGTCTAATCCAGCACCACAGTTCGAAGGCATCAATTCTTTGGCACTCTGCCTTCTTTATGGTCCAGCTCTCACAACCGTACCTGACCACTGGGAAGACTATAGCCTTGACTATATGGACCTTTGTTGGCAGAATAATCTTGGAATTAATGAGGAGAGTGAGTCAGGTCTGAGGACCTGGCTCTGGGAAACCTTGGTACCTACCCGCCCAGCCTACTTCTCTCTCCTCAGCTTAGCAGCCCTGTCCTGGAGGCTTGGATATGGTCTATGTTCTTGGAAGGCTTTATTCCCAACTTCTTCCTTCTGGCATCTCCATATTGTCTGATAAAGGAATGAAGCCAGATAAGCTATTGAACAGCTTTAATTTGGGCTAAATAAGGAATTTGAAACTGTCACTTTTCCTTTTTCCCATTTGAAGGACTTTTTCCTCCCAAATTTTCCTGTTTCAACCCCTTCTAATGAAGCCTTCCAGCCATTTCCCATCAGTTCGCTTTTCCCCTCAATTCCCAAAGGCCTTAAAATAGCAAACATGCACCACTTACTAAGTGCTGGACTCTGCCTAGGAACTTGACCACAACTCAGGCCACCTCAGGCAGCCTCCAGGATAGCCATTATTGCTGCCTAGGAGTCAGAGGAAGACACCAAGACACAGAAAGGGCAGTGCCTTGCTCAAAGGCAAGCCAGCACTCAAACCCAGGCGGTCTGATTCCAGAGCCCTGGCCTCTGGCCCCAGCGTGGGGCTGCCTGGGACAACTAGGGACGGCCAATTGGCTTTCAGTTTCATGGGGTTATGAAGCTGGTGTCCATTGAAAGAGACCTTTGAGCTCATTTGTCCAAACCCTTCATTTTACAGGTGAGGAAAGCAGGTGTCTTGTACTAAGGGACCAGCCAGGAATCCAGTTCCATGCCCTGCCCCATCCTGTTTCCTTTCAGCACCGTTGGTGTAGCGTGAGCTCTTCCCATCACTCAGATGTGGGCTCTGCAAGAACCACAAGCAGAATTTGCTCTATGGCCTATTCCTATGATAACCCCATAATTTTTTGTCCAAACTGTATCACTTGAGAATAAAAGGGGACATTGTTAACAGTTATGCTGCTACCACACCAGGCGGATTATCCTGGGCAAACTGGGCTATGTGGTTGCCCTGCTTATGGTGGGTGTGACGAGGGTAGGTGGGAACGTCTGATGCTGGACATGGTACAAAGGGACAGACCCAGAGGGGTTTGATCCAGCAGATGACAGTGGGCAGCACAGAGGAATGGGAAGTTTAGATCCCCCTGTGGGAATTTGGGCTCAGGCGCAGAGTCTGGTCCCTGGTATAGGGCTGTACAGAGGAGGTAGAGTAAGGGATCTGGGGGACAGGTCAGGGCAGCCAGGTAGACGGAGAGGAAGCTCTGCAACCGGATCACATGCAGTGCGGGCCCAGGCCGGAAGAACAGGCCATGCTCTGAGCACCGGGGCAGTCTGCGATGGCCAGCGCTTGTTACCCTCTCACTCTGCTCCTCAGTGTTCCCTTTGCCCCTCTGTGTCCCCATAACAGATGTGTCTGGAGCGCCTGCTGTATCTCAGTACTGAAATAACGCTGGTGTCACAGACACGAAGCTGGGAACCTGCAGTCAGTGCCTTCAGTCCTCTGGGACCAGTGACAGCAAGAGATGTTTTTTAGTCAAAAGTTAGTGTAACCAGCTGGGAACTTGGGGAAGACATCTGTGGAGAGGCCATTTGTATTGGGCCCCTGAAGAACAACTGGGAATTTGTTAGGCCAGAGTAGGAGAACATTCTAGGTACGGGGTCAACACACATCTCTAACTTTTTCAAGAAAAAAAAAAAAAAACAAAAAACAACAAAACTCAGAATTGTATTGATGTGTACGATTTAAGTGATTGTGAATCTATATCTTATTGTAGTGAAAGAAACTGCTTACTCTCTGTCCTTACTGCCTCAGTTTGTAATTAGTTGTTGACATATTTGCCTCCTACTGATAGTCTGAGCGTTTGCAAGCAGAAGGATCTCCTTTATCCCAGTATCCTAAGTGCCTGGCACACTCAATTTAGCAGTCAGTATGTGTGGGAAAAAGAACTGCTGCAGGGTCATGCACACCTGGGACATGTTATTCCTTTGAACTGATGTGCTATAGTCTGAGGATAGGCGGGTCCCAGGACAGGGATCCAAAGGCCTGTCTCCTGGCCCCCTGACAGGTGCTGTTGCCTGCAGTCTGTCTGGCTGTAACTTGATGCAGCTGAGAGCAAGAACTGGAAGAACAGGAAACCCTGTGGCTCACGCGCAGCAGGATCCTGGAGGAGTGGCCTGTGAGCCTGGCTCCACACTCACCCTGCCCTCCAGGCTGTGAGTGTGTCAGCTGCCGTCTCCCTGAGGTGGCATGATGGCCCTCGTGGGGTCTGCTTTGTCCCGTCTGAAAAAGTGCAAGGCAGATCTGTAGCTTTTGGTTAGTGTCAGAGGACAGGAGCCTTGAAGAATCCAGAATCTACTGTGTCTTTTCCTCCCCAGCTCATCCTTTTTTTTCTGTTATCTTATCGGGAACAACTGGCCTTGGCTTGGCAACTTTACAGGATAAACCTGCTGCTCTTTGTACAAACTTGGTCCTCCCAGGAGGAGTCTGTGAAGACATTAGTATTAATGAGGTCACAGATAGCAGTACCTAGCTTTCCCTGGATGAGTGCACACCTGTGCCCCAGGTCAGGGCATTCATCTGGCCTGGAGTTACGGGGCCTGTTAGGAACTTGGCCTATGGTTTGGAGAAGCTTCTTTAGACCTTGGTTTCCTTGTCAATGATTTGCAGTAAAACACCGGCAAAGGAATAATGTGAAAACATGAAATTCTTTTGAAACTAAGTTGCAAGCATATTTTAGCACATAGAGTCACTGGAAGGCTTTGTGTGGCTGCATTTAGGTTATGGCTTTCCCCTCCGAGTTGACCTCTTTGGACCTACCATGTGCCAAAGACTAGGACCTAGTCAGTACCTTGTCATTTTTCCTTCCTTTATTTTTAAAGTGAAGTATAATTTGCATAGAGAACTGAGAACACTAAGTTACCACCACCTAGATCCAGTAACAAATTATTACCAGCAATAGCAAGCATGCATGTGTGTGTGCTAAGTCACTTCAGTCATGCTGGGCTCTTTGCGACCCTATGGACTGTACCAGGCTCCTCTGTCCATGGGATTCTCTAGGCAAGAATACTGGAGTGGGTTGCCATTTCCTTCTCCAAGGGATATTCCCGACCCAGGAATTGAATTCACATCTCGTGTGTCTCCTGCATTGGCAGGCAGGTTCTCTACCACTAGCACCACTTAGGAATCCCTAATGACAACTACGTGTCCTCCATGCTAAGTTGCTTTAGCTGTGTCCAACTGTGCAATGGTATGGACTGTAGCCCGCCAGGCCCCTCTGTCCATGGGATTCTCCAGGTAAGAATACTAGAGTGGGTGCCATGCCCTCCTCCGGGGGATCTTCCCAACCTAGGGATCGGAGCCAGGGTTTGAACCGGAGTTTCTTACGTCTCCTTGCATTGGCAGACAGGCTCTTTACCACTAGTGGCAGCTGGGAAGTCCCAATAGCAAGTATATCCCCCACTAAATGTAATCACTATCCTGACTTCCACCGGCGTAGATCTGTTTCTGTACTTACTATAAATGGACTCATATGACCTGTTCCCTTCTGTATCTGGCTTCCTTTACTCGACCTTATATTGTGAGATTCGTCTCCATAGGCATGTAGTGACGGGTGGCGCATTCTCACTGCTGTAGAGTATCCTGCCCCTGCCCCTCCAACCCTGTTTTAACTGGTGTCGAGTTAAAGTAGATGAACCTAGCCAAAGTCCTCCACTTGAAGGGGCTGTGGTCCTTCCTAACTTTCTTCCTAGGAGACTAGGTTATAGAGCCCTGGAGTCTGCCCTTACATATTATTTAATATCTTTGGGACAAATACAAAAGTGCCAGGAAAGTTGAAATTCAGTCAGTTGGTTTGCTAGAGGGCTAGAAGAATCTAAAACAATAGGAATTAGCTAGTGTTCATTCAGCAGCTCTTGGAGAGAAGATTCTAGGTACTAAATCACAAATACTCAAAGGCTGGAGAAAGCAGTTTGGCAGTACCTCAGGGTGTCCCTGTGTCCTCGGGCCAACTATGCTTATGGAGTTGCTTTCTTATCCAATTTGGTCACTTGAATTTGCCCTTCTACCAGGAGGGTGTATCTTGTAGGAATGACTGATGAGCATTTGCTTGTTTATGTTTTGTTTATTTTCTGCCTGCTTACTAAAAGGATTAGATGATATGATTTAACTTTCATTGAAAGGACTTCTAGAATAAGAGTCATGGAACAGGCAGGAATAATTAAAACTTAGTTCATTAAAGTTGAGTACAGAGCCCTGAGCTTCCTAATAGCCAAAGCAAAAAAAAAAAAAAAAAAACCAAAACAACAAAACAAAACAAAAAAACCCACCACAACAACACCAAAACTGACTCTTCTTGAGTCAGTTGTTTTAATTTCATTGGCCTGTATCAGGAAGTACAGTGACTCTGGGCAGCAAGACTTTCTCCTGACACTAAATTCCCTGTAGGGAACTGACTGGCCAGTGAACAACACAGCAATTTCCTGCAATGGGATGATCTTTATGATTCTCCCTTCCTGTGACTCCTTGATTAAAGGTAACTAGGATTAAGTCCAGAGAAGGCAATGGCACCCCACTCCAGTACTCTTTGCCTGGTAAATCCTATGGACGGAGGAGCCTGGTGGGCTGCAGTCCATGGGGTCGCTAGGAGTCGGACACAACTGAGCGATTTCACTTTCACTTTTCATTTTTATGCACTGGAGAAGGAAATGGCAACCCATTCCAGTGTTCTTGCCTGGAGAATGCCAGGGACAGCAGAGCCTGGTGGGCTGCCGTCTGTGGGGTCACACAGAGTCGGAAACGACTGAAGCGACTTAGCAGCAGCAGTCCAGAAGCAATCTCCTCTGAATGCTAGTCTCACAGGCCACTTACTCATACCTGTGACACTTCACACGGGCCATTTTACATTAACACCCATCGTCCATTCATTTCAGAAACACTGAGTCTACAATGAGTTGAGTTCTGTGCTATATCTTATAAAGTCCTAGAGAACAGGAATCTTGATTTCTTTAAAAAAATTTAAAAAACATTGTGTGTGTGTGTGTGCGTCAGTTGAACCTTGAACAACAGGGGTTTGAACTGTATGGGTCCACTTATGTGTGGATTTTTTCAATAATAATGTGCTATAGTACTATATCACTGCATTATTCACGGCTGAATCTGTGGATGTGAACTATATATAAGGAGTGCCAACTGTGGAGGATCAGCACCCCAACCTGCGTGTAGTTCAAAGACCCACTGTATATATATTTAGAGTGTATAATTCAGCAGCATTAAGTACATCACGTTGTACAACTATCACCACTATCTCTGCAATTGATTTCTTTTAAGATTATATTCTTGTATACTGTAGTGCTTTGCATTAATTGATTTTCAACAAAGGCTTAAAATGGGAGAAGCTTGGGTCAGGGGTTCAGCAATTGAATGACAGAAAAGAATCTTACAGACTTAGATGTTGAAATTTAAGGTTTCTTCTATACTTTCTTTTGAGACCTCTTAAGGTATTTAGGTAGGGTTTTATGGCACTTTATATAACGAACTGTCAGCGTTGGAATATTGTTCTTTTCTGGATGTAAGTAGTTTGATGAGGACCATTTCTTCCCTGGGACCGGTTAGGTTGGCCTCAGGGAAGGTCACTCAGTTGAAATTGGCCTGCAAGATGACAGTGGAACGGTTCCTGAGGACGCTTGGGGGTAGGATTGTCATTTACTATTTCTGACACTATAGTAAGGGATCTGAGTGATCCAGATTCTAGTTTCAGCTCTGTGACCTTGGTCAAGGTTGTTCCCCTGACCTCAGTTTCTGTGAGTTTCCTTTCTGGCTCTCAGCTCCAGGCCTTTCCTTTCTGGGCTTCCTCATACCTAACTGGGGCTGTGTCTGCCACACCTGAGCCATTTCACACTTTGAAGTGGAGCTTCTGCAACAGTGATCTTCTGCTCCCTCCATTCCTTGCATTGTGGCTATGACACAGCTTCTCCTTTTAGTGCTAGTCTAGAGGAAACTGTGGGTGCTTAAGATGAGCTTTCCATTTGGCTGTTGTTCAGTTGCTCAGTCGTGTCCAACTCTTTGTGACCCCATGGACTGCAGCATACCAGGTTTCCCTGTCCTTCACCATCTCCTGGAACTTACTCAGGCTCATGTCCATTGAGTCGGTGATGCCATCCATCTCATCCTCTGTCATCCCCTTCTCCTCCCACCTTCATTCTTTTTCAGCATCAGGGTCTTTTCTAATGAGTCAGTCCTTTGCATCACGTGGCCAAAGTATTGGAGCTTCAGCTTCAGCATCAATCCTTCCAATGAATATTCAGGACTGATTTCCTTTAGGATTGTCTGGTTTGATCTCCTTTCAGTCCAAGAGATTCTCAAGAGTCTTCAACACCACAGTCAAAAGCATCAATTCTTTGAGACTTAGTTTTCTTTATGTGTCCAGCTCTCACATCCATACATGAATCCTGGAAAAACCATTGCTTTGACTAGATGGACCTTTGTTGGCAAAGTAATGTCTCTGCTTTTTAATATGCTGTCTAGGTTTGTCATAGCTTTTCTTCCAAGGAGCAAGCGTCTTTTAATTTCATGGCGGCGGTCACCATCTGCAGTGATTTTGGAGCCCAAGCAAATAGTCTGTCACTGTTTCCACTGTTTCCCCGTCTATTTGCCATGAAGTGATGGGGCCAGATGCCATTATTTTAGTTTTTTGAATGTTGAGTTTTAAGCCAACTTTTTCACTCTCTCTTTTGCTTATCTTTAGCTAAGCCTGAAGTTACTATTCTCCACCTAGATGGGGGCCTTAGTTCTTGCAGAAAAACTCAGGAGAACTCGAGATAATTGTTATGTGTCTCCCTTGAGGAGGAACCAGGACCCTGCTTTATTGCTGCACTGTTATTTCTTGGCTGCTCCTCCTTTGTTTCCAAATTCCCTCCCATCCCTAGTTAGTAACTATTTGAATCTGTTCTTTAGAACTCTGGGGAAGTCTAGGAGGTTGATGCCTTTTTTCCTGCAAACATGAACAGGGGACTTGGAAAGGCTTTTTTACCTGGGAAGGCCCCACAGGGTCCTGCTTGTTTTCAGTTTCTCTTTAGAAATTCTCTTGCCTGAACCCACAGTTCTAGAGAGGAGGCAAGCATAGACTAGTGTGTTATGCGAAGAAAGAAACTGACCAACATTGCCCAGTGAGGAATCTCTAATCTTGAGATTGCTAAATAGATGTGTCAAAAACTACTATCTGTCTTTCATACACACCCTTGCCTCTGGTTAGGCAAGTGACCTTCTCGTACCGCAATCAAGCTTTGTTTCTGGCCTGCCTCTTTATCCCCAGCCTGGAATGTCCCATCCTTTCCATCTTTTTTCCTAAAGATGGAGATTTAAAGAGAAGTGATCCAGGGTGTTAGGCAACACACACACCACAGAAGAAAAGGAAGAATTTGGGGAAACAGCTCCTGTTTTGCTAACCCCAGTGTGACTAAGTAAGGTTAAGAAATGTCTTTGATTCTCGGAAGGTTCCACTTGGCACAGGGGAGTCTGGGAGAAAAAGAGGAAAGGGGATAGACAAAAAGGTTAGATATTAATAGATAGCTTTACATTTGCCACCTCATTTGTGCTAGTGACTCTGCTGTGAGTGTTAGTCCTCCCGTTTTATAAGGAGGAAACTAGGATTCAGATGTCTGTACAAATGCTAGAGCCAGGATTTGAACACCAATTTTTCTGATGCCACAGCCTACAGTTCCCCACCACCAGCTACTAAATAAGGGATAACCTGAATGATTCTATGGTGATAGCTTCCAATAACTGAAACTTTTCCCCAACAAGTTCAAATTTGTCTTTGCAACTCTCATCACCCAGGGTTGATGAAGAATTATTTCACAGTTTAGCCTAATGTCTTAAGTACCGACTTTCAAAGATCCCAGGCAGCAAGTAGTAACAAATGACCTTGAGCAGTGTTGACTAGAACACAGTCCATTATTAAAACATTATTGGTAAGGTAGATACCAGCCCAAGGAGAGGGGAGCACCTAGACAGTAATAAAGGGTGTCAGTTTGATTAGTCTGGACTAGGTCTTTGGGATTCTTAGCCAAGTTCAGAAACTCTTATCACAAGTGGCAGAACATAGACAGACGTTATCAGATAGCAGATTTATTGCAGAGAAAAAACTTTCTAACAACTAGAACTGACCAACAGTAGAAGCTAACCGGTTTTGAGAAGTGAGGAGCCTGTCATGCTTGGAAGCATTCAGATTCAATAGCCTGATGCCTATTGGGGTGAGAGGGACAAAGGAGATAAACTCAAATGCTGTCTACATTCAATGGGATTTTGAATTGTCATTATCCCAAGGTTCTTTCTAAGAGTTAGTCATTTTTAGCCATAGTGTTACTGTGCTGTGTACATTTGGTAACTCCTAAATGACATTCTCTTATGACTTTGGGCCTTGCTTGGTTCCCTCCCTCGGGTTGCATTGTGAGTGACAGTTGGCGGGATTCTGCCAAGTGCATTTACTTCCTTCCCAATCCAGGAGAAAGGTCTTCGTATGGAGGCTGCTTCTCACTTCCGACTCCTGCTTCCCTTGGCTACCCTCAACTCATTGCAGCAGTGCTGGCCAAGGCTGGTGGGCTTCAGTGGTGCGTTTAGGAAGTTATAACATCAGGAGATTAATCGTTCCTTCCTCAGTGGCCCTAAGAAACTCAGGGTAGATACAGCCTCATGTCCCTCATTACAGCCCAAAGAGAGGAAGTTTGGGCCAAGGTGCTGTAGTTGCATTTCCCATAGCTGTCCCATATGCTTTTTCTTGGTCTCATCTGATGGAGATGTAAATCAAAGTACTTTGATGATAAATCAAAGTACTGAGGCCATCCAAGAAGCTACAGAGCAGAGTCCCCACCCAGATAGGAGGGTCCACAGGAAAAGCGAGGGTGATAGGCCTAAGGGCCTAGCTTTAGAGCCAGACACCTGTGCTCCTCACCAAGTGAGCTATAAAACAGGGCTATAGAAGTTTTACAAAAGAACAATGGACGTCATGTCAGTAAACTGTAGGATGGGTTTGGGGAGGTAGAAATGCTTGGTAAATGTTTAGCTACTGTAATGGTGATCATCATGACCATTTTCATCTGTTACTGAACACTGAAGAATGATTATAATCTCTTGGGTAAAGGGCAACGTGATTTGAGTAAAGGCTGACCCTTTAACTTGTTAGGTCCTTTTGAGAGTTAAGGATGAGGAGTGTTGACTAGATTTCCAACAAGCCTTGTAGCAGCTTAAACATCAAAGTTAAATTAAGCATGACCACAGTAGAATTATGGCCATCCTAACTTGGTCTTTTGTGTACATGACCTCACACTCAAGAAGTGATAGGGCAGCTCCTTAATAGGGCAGCACCACAGGCTCAGCTTTCCCACAAAGGAGCATCTGGAGCCATCTGTGGAGGCAGGAGTGGGTGGCAGTGAGGCTTCTGGGCCTCTGTCTTTTTGGGAGAGTAGTAATGCAGGAGCTCCAACTTAGTCACATGTCAAACTCTTGATAATGTCCAGAGATAGGTCTGCAGCCCTCTGACCTGCCAGGGCAGCCCTGTGCGTGTCTGTGGTGGGATGACTAGTTCAGAAGATGGCCTTTAGTGAATGTGGCCAGCCTGCATGCACTGTAGTGCCATTTGAGCCGTATAGACTTTACTGTTCAGCAGAGAGGGGCATTCATCTAGTAGAGTGGACAAAAGCACAGTGGGCTGCCCTGTCCAGTCCTGGCTTAATCTTTTGCATCTGTGTGATTTGGGGCATGTTGCTTTCCCCTTTCCGTTGAATGGAGAAAATAACACCTCAAAGGGTTGTTATGAGGATTCAATGAGTTAATGGGTATAAGACCTTGAGAACAGGTTTTGCTGAAGGGTTTGCTGTTATTACTGTTGCCTATGAGGCTGTACTTGGATGTGGCTTGGCTTTAGCCTTTGTTTGGTCTGGTGGCTGGGACTTGTACATTAGCACTTCTCAGCATTAAGCCCTAATGTGTTCCTCGGCCAAGCCAGGCGTCACTGAGTCTGAAGCAGGAGGCCTCTGTGGTGATTATAGTTGCTCTGGGCCCAGAGTCTCCTGCGTTTTGTCTCCCACTGTGCCAATATGGAGAGAGAGGACTTGTCTGAGACTATACGCTTTTTCCTCCTGGGAGCCTCACGTGTCATTGTAGGGAAGGCCAACCTCCTCAGGAACACCCTGGCTCCCCAGTATTGTAGGAAGCCCAGATCAGTGACCCTGCTCAGGGAACGGGGCTGGTGCCCCACAGACCTGGGAGGCTAAGGCAAACAGGGGGTTTGTCATGAACCTGAGGGGCCATGAACCTGAAATTAGGAAATAGAGTGGATGATTGAAGTCTTCCTGATTTAGACCAAAGGAGTTAGATGTCTACGGTAGCTCTCTAATAAATGCTGGCAGCAAGGGAACTTGGGGATATCCTCATTTCTGCATATTTCAAACTCTCTATGACAAGCCTAGTCCCCTGCTGGCTGGGGAGGGAGTGGAGAAATGGCTGAGGGGCTTTCACTACTCTAGCCCTGCTTCTCCTTTTCCATCCCACGTGAAGATTGTGGTCTGTCAATTTTTTTCTATTTTAACCACATGCAGTTACAAAGAGGGGTGGGCTGATTAACCACAGACTTTTCTTTGTCTTGCTTACAGCTTCTTTCAGCATTTTATCCAGTCTCTGATCTTTCAACTTGTGGGATTTTAGAAGAATGATGAAAGATTAGTAGTGGTCAGGATGTTTGAAATGATCTGAGAAGGGTCAGTCTCATAATTCCTCAGGAGAAGAGGGATGGACCCCAAACCCCACAGGGAGTTAGGATGTGGCCTGCAAGAGAGAACCTGTGAGTAAGAGGACTGTTTCGCTTGCTCTCTGTCTAATTCTCCCCACCTCCCAACCCAAAAGAGGGCAATGGGTTTGTTCTTTCCTTAAAGTATTAAACAACTTTTGCTGTTCCTCTGGGAATCTCAACCTTCAAAATTTGTTTAAAACCTTTGGTTTTTAACTTAGAACCAAAAAAGTTTGGTTCTAAGACGATCTGACCAAAAAAGTGCTGGAAAATAGAACAGCCTGTTAATACTAATGAGCATGTTTGTCAGGGGAAGCTAATTATAAATGTTTATGCTTCTTGGTCAGAGTTGGGCAAAGGACAGGTGGGCGCTTACTTCTGTTTCCCACAGGAGTAACAGTGGTCGTGGTCATCAGCCAAACCAAGCCAGTCAGGATTCCCTTGGGAATCCTGAAGTCTGGGAGCTGGAAAGAACAGGGTCTCTTCACCCCCCAGTTTGCTGATGAGGCTGGGAGTACCAGGCCCACCACCCTCATACCTTGAGGGCACAGCTGTAGCCTGGTCCAAGGGTCCTGATTCTACCCTCATCTCCCTGGCCAGCAACCCCACCTGGCCTGGATGTTGCTGCTGAGAACAGTAATAGTGTGGAAACTTGAGTGCCTCCGTGGATGGATTTCTCTCAGATCTTTTTCTTATAGAAGAAACCTGGAGTATCCACAGCCAGAGCAGACGAGAGCCTTCAAGAAGCAGGCTGTCTGAGGGGGACTCCTATTGTTTCTCCTTCTCCCAGTGTTAAATCTGGGAAAAGTTCACAGAAATTTATGTTGAAAACAAGATAAATGAAATGACTAGGGAGAGCCGCCTCTGCCTCTGAGGATGGGGGAGGACCTTTGCTTTACCATGTGTATCAAGCCTCTGTCAATGTGTCACGCACTGTGCTGGGCTTCAGGGGTGCAAGCGTGAACAAATAGTCATGGTTCTTGCCCTTGGTGCTTATGATTTGGACAGTAATGTATGCTTCCAAATTGAGGTTGGTGATGTGAAGGGAAAAGTCTGAGTTCATAGAAAAAGCAGGGAGGGCTGATTGTTTTAGTAGGAAGATCCAAGACGGCCTCTGTGCAGAGAGAGCTGAAGGATTGGTAAGGGCTCTGTAGATGAAGAGCGGAGTGAGGTGCTGTGTGGCCCGTGTGAACAGTCTTGCGGGCAGGGAAGGGTACAGTTGGTGTGCTGGGGGACTGAGCCAAGGCTGGTCTGCACAAGGAGTGCAGAGGCACCGGTAAGATGAGCAGTGGGCGAGGCCAGGCTGTATGGTAGGGCCTTGGGAGCGTTTCAGATTTGGTGCCATTGGGAGGTCGCAGGAAGGTTTTAAGCATGGGAATAGTATAGACTCTGTCTGGGGATGGAAAATGGCTGGCAGAAGTAAAAGTAGAATCAGGGACTCTTATTAGTCTAGGGAGGAGGCAATGGCTGCTTGGCCTGTGGTGAGGGGCAATATATAGGGTTGGCACAACTGGCCTTGAGTGCAGAGGATAAGATATGAGCCTCTTCCCTAGTTGGCCTTTCCCCTGGTCTTCACCATTCTCCAGAAATAAAATTAGACCATTTTTCTAATTTTAATTTTTAGTTATTTATTTTTTTAAATAAAGTCCTGTCACAGATTCTGGTTCAATAGTCTTTAATAATAACCTTCTGTACCTAATAGATTTTACCCTTTTGAGAAGCTGAATGATGTCCATGACATAAATGAATACCATAATTCATTTAGTATATATGTCACTATTCACTTTCCCTTTTTCAGGTTGACCAGTATCTCTACCACATGCGTCTTTCTGATGAAACTCTTCTGGAGATTGCTAAGCGGTTTCGTAAAGAGATGGAGAAAGGGCTTGGAGCCACCACTCACCCCACAGCTTCAGTAAAAATGCTGCCTACTTTTGTGAGGTCTACTCCAGATGGGACAGGTACTGTACCCACTGGGAGGGGTCTGGGAGCTCCTTTGCCTGGGGGAGACTTGGATGACTTTGCTCAGGGACCCAAAGAACTATATACATCAGTGATGGTACTTTGGTTTTAAGCCTCAGAAGCCAACACTGGCTAATTTAAGCATGTAGGGATTTGAATGGAAGTCTGTGGCATGGGATAGAGGGGAAGACTGGGAAAGGAGGCAGCCCTGGCAGTCAAGGGAGAAGTAAATCTTAGTTATTCCTGCTAGGGTACTGCTATCAGCCATTTGATTCCATCCATGGCTCGGTAATGGCAACCCACTCCAGTACTCTTGCCTGGAAAATCCCATGGACAGAAAAGCCTGGTAGGTCCATGGGGTCACAAAGAGTTGGACACGACTGAGTGACTTCACTTTCACTTTATACCTTCACAGAGACTGCATACGGTGAGGGTCATAAACAGCAAATATGCCTAAGATGCTTACGGCCATACACCATGGCAGTCACTCTTGAGCCCACCTAACTGGCACATTCCACAGGCTTGCTGGAGAATCATTGTGGTACAGATTGTTCTAGATTGTTTCTTGAACTCCATGAATAAAGACTACTAGAAATCCAAATAAACTTGGGATAATGTAAAAGAGACATGGTACATATTAAGGTATGAATGTCTCTGAAACTGTGCAATTAGAACTTGTCAAGCTTTGTTTTATCCCCTTATTTGGATACAGTCTGTATTTCATGATGCACCTCCCCAAAAGTGACTTAATTAAACTGGAGACAAGGGTCATGGGGAGACTGAAGATGGAAGTGGGTTTGGGCTAGATTCAGAAACTTTGCATGCATACCTGAAACACTGAGTCTTTCTTCAGTAATACGCATTGGGGTGTAGCTGAAAGTTTTTGAGAGGTGTGAGCAGAGCTGTCTTGGTAACGCACATTGTCAGCAGTTTATGTAGAGTGCGTGTTGGGTGATGGGTGGTTAGTAGAGCACGGGGCATGGCCCTGGTGGAATGTAGTGGGCAGAGACCAGAGAGAATTCAAAGATCATACCAGGGTGTGGAGCAAGCTGTCCCAGGGTGGCAGCATCCTCAGAGAAGGGAATGAAACTAAGTTGTGCCAGTACTTTCTGCAGACAAACTTGCCACACAGTTTATTTCATTTAATCTTCATGACAACCCTCCATTGTGAAGGATGTGTGATGGCTACCTGCATATAGAGGGTGAGAGAAAGAGCCTGGAGGCAGCTGCCAGGGTGGTGGAGGAACTAGGAAGTACAGGGTCTCCACGCGAGAGGAGATGAGGCCAGGAAGGCGATGGCTGGTGAAGACCTGTACTTGCAGAGAAGCTCCAGGGGTGGGGAAAGGCACAGACAGGCCTTGTCCATGCACCACGTGCTTTCAGTGTTTCCATCATGTCTGTCCCCGAGGCTTACCTTTCTACAGTCCCTAAAAGAGATGTGTGTTTGCTAAAGCCCTGGGTCCCGGCGCTGAGGGTGTGGCCTTGTCCAGGAGTGTTCTGAGTGAGCGTGTCTCAGCCTTTCAGAGAGCTCCTTGAGTTGGGGAGCCTCCTCCAGTGCTCATGTGCCTCTTGTGTGCCCTCTGGAACGGGGCATTTCCTCTGCCTGCCACTTCCTCTGACTGGCAGCCACACCCGCTTTTACTGCTTTTATTTGACATTCTGATAAATTTACTAGCTCTTTTTTTAGTCCAGGGACCTTGTCTTTGTTTCAGGCACTAGCACTAAGCAAGTAGTATCCTAAATATTGGGATTTTTCTGAGTACTTAATGTAGTAATTTATTTACTTTTCACAAAATCCTATAAGATATATACAATTTTACCTACTTTTTTTTTTTTAAGTTGAGGAGTTGGGAGCCTGAATGGTCAGATAATTTGTCTGCAGTCACACAGCTAATGAGAAGCTGAGTCAGGATTCAAACTCATAAATGCCAAAGGCTAGGCATCAGGGCTGCTGCACTCGTTCCATTCTGTGCGGACATGCACACATGAGCCTGTCCACTCAGCAACAGAGCACGCCGCACATGCTCAGTTCAAGTTTTTTGAAATCGACTTGGGGGTGGATGTCTGGCCTGGATTATAGGCAGGTGAATAAGCTTACTGGGGAGAACTAGGTATGCGACCAGCTTTTTCTGTTCTTGTTGCTTTCCTGAGATTGAAGCATGGAGATCTCCCCTTGCCTCTTAGAGTTTGAACCCATCGCTATACTGTGTGGTCACAGATTCTACCGTGCTAATGGAGACAGCACCTAACATGTAAAAGGAATACTGTGTATTATGTTAGTCGCTCAGTCGTGTCCAACTCTTTGTGACCCAGTGGACTGTAACTCGCCAGGTTCCTCTGTCCATGGAATTCTCCAGGTAAGAATACTGGAGTGGGTTGCCATTCCCTACTCCAGGGAGTCTTCCCAACCCAGGGTTTGAACCTGCGTCTCCTGCATTGTAGGCAGATTCTTTACAGTCTGAGCCACAAGGGAAGCCCCAAGTGTGTATTGGAATGTTTTATTCACTTAAGCAGAGCAGGTGACCCCTAGAGTACTAGAGACCAGACTGTAGGAAATGGGGTCCCCAGCCCCATCATTTCTCATTTCCTGAGGTGTCCGTGGGCCAGCTTCTCACCCCAGCCTTTTTTCCTTTGTAAAAATAAGAAGTAGATCCAACAGTTCCGGTCTGTTCTACACGTCCTGGAACTACTGTGTCACTGTGTGAAGTTCCTTGAATTACTGTCATGAAGGAAAGACCCATAGTGTCCATCAGTTGGCCACACTGTACTGGTGTGTAAAGTCTTAAGGACATGTATTAAGTTGTTGGTAGGGTTTGCCTGGACTGTGAGGCTGGCGTGACTACGTATACGTGTATATGATAACTCAGCAATTCTACTTCCAACTGTGCCTTAAACAAATTTCCATGTGAACTCGAGGAGACATGTCTAAGAATGTTCATGGCAGTGCTGCTTGTAATAACAGTGTATTGGGGACTGTTTATAGACTGTGTGTGATGGGATGCTATGCAGCATATTACCAAAAAAGTGTATAAATATGGATACATCTGAAAAAAAATGAATGAAAACAACAGGACATGTACCTCACAGTAGTTGAATATAATTAAAAAAAATCCCTCCAAGCAATGCTATTTGTTGCTCATGCACACATCCTAAAATTGTTAGGGTATAAACTGGAAAATGTGCACCGGATAAATGATAGGGTTGCTTCTGGAGGGAAAGAAAATTGAACTGGGGAGGGGAGCATGAGGGAATATAACTGAACGTAGTCAACATCAAGGCTTTGAGTATTATGTTTTGTTAATTGGGGGCTGTGAGTTCTGGAAAGTGGCAGAGAGGATCGCTAACTCTTCAGTCAATAAGACTTGCCAAAATGAAGATTCTTCTTTGTAAAGTGCTGAGAGAAGAAACGAGGGAGAGCTGTGTGCAGGACCGCTGCCTTGCTCCGACATGTCATGCAGCCGGTGAGGCTTGGCTGGCGCACCTGCTTGCTGGTCAAGGCTGCAATCCAGGCACTGTTGCTGCTGGTGGTGACTTTGCTTCTCTGCTGCAGAGGGCTAGAGGCCTTGCGCAAGTGGTGCCTGGTCCAGGCTAGCCTTCTTCAGCACCTTGATCAGCCCTTTCCAGTGTTACTTTTCTAATCTGGGAAAGTAAACCTCAGATCTAAAGCTGTGATCTAGAGGCACGTAGTCAGTGGCTCTCTAACTTTTCTGGACTACATACTCACAGCAAGAAACTCATGCATAGCAATGTTGATAGACAACTGAAACGAGTTTCGGGAATTAATGTTTATTCTTAAATGTGACACAGACCTATTATCTTATCTACTTTAGAACTGTCTATAGTCAGGGCTTAACTAATTTTTTTTCAGCTTGCAGTGTGAAAGCCACTATCTTAAATGCTCCTCACCCGGTTTTGTCCTGGTCAGGATAATTTGTAAAATGGGCTATTTCTTGCCAGAGGTGAGAGGTGGTTTCAGGGCAGTGTGTGGTAAGGGGCAAAGATTAGAATTCTAGGTTTAAAGGCCGTGAATTCAAGTTGTATGCTTTTGAGTAGTTCATTTATACCACAATCCTCCATTTTCTCATTTGTAAAAAGAAGAAGCATCAGAGGGTTGACACTCAGAATTAAGGGGGAGTCAGTCACGTAACTTTCTCAGTGTGTTGTAAAACCAGTCATATGTAGCCACGCCAGCAAGATGCACGCCCAGCACTGATTTCTGTTGCTCAGGGAGCAGGTGTGAGGGTTCATGCCCATCACTGGTGGTCCTGCATTTTGGAGCATGGCCCGAGTTCCAGCTTTCATAAGTCAGGTCTCAGCTATCTAATGGTAATCAGAGGCCTGGTAAGAGAACGCAGGAGAGACTTCAGGAAGTTTCAGGCCATTCATTTATGATGGAGGCCTCCATTACACACAAGAAAAAAGAACCTCTAAATTATTGCTTGAGTTCTCTGTGAGAAGGAAGGGAATGTCAACAGCCAAAACCCCGTGGCGGCTGACTCAGAAATATCTGTGCTTCATAGGTTGTGTAGACCAGGCAGCTCAAAGAAACATAGTTGGGACAGATAAAAAGGAAATATTTATACATGATCCAAGGATATCTTTGTTGTTCTAGTTGCTAAGTTGTGTCTGACTCTTTTGGAACCCTGTGGATTGTAGTCTGCCCCTGGGGACTCAATAGTAAAGAATTTTGTCTGCCAATGCAGGAGATGAGGGTTTGATCCCTGGGTTTGGAAGATCTCCTGATGGAAGAAATGGCAACACACTCCAATATTCTTGCCTGGGAAATCCCATGGACAGAGGAGCCTGTCGCGCTGCAGTCCATGAGGTCACAAAAGAGTCGGACACAACTTAGCAACTAAACAGTAGCAAAAATATCTTGTTGATGACTGAATTTGGTGTCAGCAGGATACATATATGAAAAATGCTCCTGATTTGTTTTTTTTTTTTTTTTCTCTAAGACGGTTTTAGGAAGTTGAAAGAACAATATAATGAACATCCATATACAGACTACCTAGAGTCTGCATTTATGTTTTAACCAAATCTGTTTTATCACATTCTTCTATCCTTTTGTCTCTCAGTCTAGCTTGCTTTACTTGAGGCATTGCAAAGTACATTGTAGAAATCAGTTCATTTCAACCCTAAAACCTCAGTGTGCTCATTATTAACTAGAAGTCAATGTTACTCTTTTATCTTTTGATGTAAAATTTCGTACGAGATGCAAACCTTAAATATCATATGATGAACTGACAAATACATACACCTGTTTAATATGACATCTATCAGGGTAGAAAACATTACCATCAGCCCAGAAGTTCCCTGGTGCACTTTCCCAGGCAGCTCCTGTCCCCAGCCCCCAGAAGCAGTCCCTGTTTTAAATCCACATGTATTACTAGTTTTTCTTGTTTTAGAACTTCCCTTGTATACAATTATACAATAATTACTCTTTATCCAAGGCTTCATTTACCCATCATAATGCAGGCTTTATCCATGTTGTGTATATCAGTAGTTCCTTTTTGGTTGCTGATTCTCTAGTGTGATTGGAATCCTATATGACATGAATTCTATGGACACCTGGGCTGTTTCCAATTTTACCCTAAGGTGATGAAAGCTACTATAAACATTATTGCACAAGCCTCTATGTGGAAATGTTTTCATTTTCTTCCTTTTCTTGAGTAAACAACTAAGAGTAGAATTTCTGGGTCATAGAGTTTGGGATGTGTTTAATTCAGTAAGAAACTCCTGGACCAAAATGGTTTGAATTTTGGTTTCCAAAGTGGTTAAGCTATTTTATACTCCCACCAATGCTGTATGAGAGTTCCACTTGCCCCAATAATTATTGTCTGTAACTCCCCCTACCTGTTTTGCTTTGGCAGTGCAGAGTTGAATAGAGAAAGTGTTTATTATTTGTATCTGCCAGGAATCTCATCATCTTGAGCTTGCAGTAGGCACCCCTAACCTAAGCTTGGCTATGCATGTGATTGAGATAATAGCCCCAAATACAGCCCAATTGGGACCTACTGCAGGCCTCACAGGGATATGGCTTTCAGGAGCAGTTTCATCTTGAGAGGAAATGCAAGAATAATTGATACCATTTCATGGTCACCCATGATGTCTGTTTATGTAAACAATCTATGCTCCATGCAAAGTCTACAAGAGAGATATTCCCAATTTAAAAATAAGACAGCTAAGGCTAAAAGAGATTGCCAAAGTCACCTGAGTCCAGTTAGTGACAGAATTGGACTTTAAGCATAGGTAGTCTTGACTCCAAGGCCACAAGATTCATGTTTACATTGGCTCATGTTGCTGAACAGAAGTTTCTAAAGCAAATCAAATTATTAGCTTTTAAAATTGACCATAAACATGGATTTGCTTTGTACCATTATAATCAGAAGCTCAAGTAGAACCCAGCTAAATATCTACAAATATTCCAGCATTCCAATTAATTATTTGTTAAATAATTTACATTTTTAGCAAGTTCTTTTTACCCCAGCATTCCAACTTAGAAACAAGCAATCTTTGTAGTGTGTCTTCATTGCCCTCATTGTCTTGGCAAGTTTGTTTAGATACAAGCATGTCTTAAGGCAGAATAGATGAGATGGTTGGATAGCATCACTAGCTCAATGGACATGATCTTGGGCAAACTCTGGGAGATAGAGGGCCAGGGAGGCCTCGGGTGCTGCCGTCCATGGAGTTGGCAGAGTTGAACATGACTTAGCAACTGAACAACAAGGCGGAGTAAGATGAAGATTTTGCTGTATTGATCTTTTGATACTTCCCCACTTACCTGAATTGTGAATTGTTTATTTGAGTATATCTCTACCCTCTGAAAAATTGAAAGTGTTAGTTGTTCAGTTATATCTGAATCTTTGCAAACCCATGGATTGTAACCTGCCAGATTTCTCTGTCCATAGAATCCTTCTCCAAGGATCTTCCCAACCGAGAGATCAAACCTGGGTCTCCAGCACTGCAGGCAGATTCTTTACCATCTGAGCCACCAGGAAAGCTTCAAGAATATTGGAGTGCGTAACCATTCCCTTTTCCATGGGGGTCTTCCTGACCCAGGGGTCAGACTCATGGCAGGCCAATTCTTTACTGTCTAAGCCATCCTCTAGCTAGACTTCATTCCCTCCAGAGCAGGGAATGATGATGACGATGATGAAGAAACTAGACTTAGATGAGGCAACTAATCTAAGTTGCATGGTGAGCAGATTGAAGCACTGGGATTTGAACCGGCCAGCTGTGTTTCAGTGCCTGGGCCATTAGGCATATCGCTAGTGCTGCATTTGCACTTATCTGCCCCCAACATTGCTAGCACAATGCATTCATTCTTGTGTTAGTAACTTAGGCCTAGCTATTCAGTTCATTTAATAGAGTCCCCACTGAGTCTGGTCCTCTATGGGGCAGCAGTGTGCTGAACTACCTTGTGTCCCATCTTTGAAGAATGAAAATTATCCTGGGGACATAAGGCTTGAACAGATGAAATGATTACTCAGTGATATGGGGTTATATAATGCAAGCACATGATGTGATAAAGAGAGACTAGACGTGATAGGGTACATGGAAGCTGGCCTGGAACCCTGTAAGGAGCTCTTATCTTGGTTACTCAGCCTTGTATCAACAGCTGCGTAGTGAAGACATAGATCGATAGCTTTCATACATGCAGCTTAATAAGTGGATTTATATGGTACCTACAATATAAAATGAAGATTGTATTGATTAGCCTCCATATAGTCATATAATCGTATAACTGGAGTTTATTAAACATTTACATGTGCTAGGCATTATGTCAAACACCTTACGCCTTCATTGCATTGATCCTTGACCAAAAACTATGTGTGTCTGTGTGTCTTTGTCCCTGTGTCCTAGGGATAGATGAGGAGGTCCTGGCTAGATAGGATATTATTACTATCCTTTTTTAACAGATGGTGAAATCCCAATGTCAGATTCTAATAATTTGCCAAATTATATGGCTAATAATATGGCTAAATGTTAAAATGGGATTTAAACCCAGGTTGGCCTGCCTGAAAACCTTTACACACTTAATGCCTACACAGTATTGTAGCAATCATATTTTAATCCTTTGAAGAGTGGTTTCATATCTGTGGAACTAGTATAACAGCTCTGAGTTCCTTAAGAAACATTTCCTGGGTATAAGAAGTACCAGAGTGGTGCTTCCTGATGGTGTTTTGGGAGTTCTGGGGGGCACTTAAAAGGTGTTATGTGCTCCAGGCCCCTTTGATTGGAGCAGGTTTATGTTTCTCTATTTGTACATTTTTGCATTCAGCATCCTGTTGGTGTGCTATAATGGAGTATCTGAAATCTTGGAACTTAAAAAGAGACTGCCAGATGGGGTAATGACTGTGGTGTTTCCAGGTATTTAGGAAATACGTGCCTTGAAACATTTGTCTGGCAAAGTTAGTTTTGCTGGCTTACATACCCAAGACCTGGAGATTTTTAGTTGTCATCTCAATTGGAGTCCATACCATACATTCTTAGAGTAGACCATCACGCCACCTTGCCACCTTCAGGATCCTCAGAGCTCTGGGAATGCTGCATTGAAGCTACTTATTTAAAGAAGGCTTCTGGAGCTTGTGGTTCTGAAGTCCATTTAGTCATCTGAGGAAGCCCCAGGGTCAGGAGGTGGGCCCAGTTTTCAGCCTTCATAAGGCAGGGCATTGCCACTTTTGAACACAGTTGCCTTTGACAGAAGGGTACTGCTACTTAAAAATTCAGAACAAAACCAGACCTGTTCTATTTGCAAGTCACCCTTTATGCACTGGTTGGCAAACTGCTCTGAGCTCCCTATGGGAAGGGCAGGTGGTGACCTATTTTAATTAGTGGCAAGTACCTAGTGATTTAAAATAAACTGTTGGGAAATTCAGCTGTCTCTCACCTCTCACAAATTACATGGCCACTGGGAGTGGGTGACTTGAACAACGCCGGAGATATGGCCTGCTCAAACACATCCTGATGTCCCATCAGCCAAGATGATGGTGAGTATCACATTCAGGCCATTAGTTACTCAGATGCCGTTTTAGTCCTCTTCAGCCTTTCCCTAGGATGGGTGAGTTCCCAGGAGAAATGGAAATCCTTTTATCTTGCTGACCTTATGTGTCTGATAAGAACCTCACTGAAAGTGGGGCTTCCCTGGTGGCTCAGATGGTAAAGAATCCATCTGCAATGCAGGAGACCTGGGTTTGATCCCTGAGTCAGGAAGAGCCCCTGCAGAAGGAAATGGTAACCCACTCCAATATTCTCGTCTGGGAAATCCAATGGACGGAAGAGCCTGGTGGGCCACAGTCCATGGGGTCACGAAGAGTCAGGCACGACTGAGTGACTAACACTCCTTGAGAGTGGGCACAGTGGTAGTCCAGGATGGAGAATGAGTCAGCAAGCAAACTTTGCCAGAGGGAGCAACTTGAATCTTAAACCACTGGGCAGTTTGATGGTGGGTGGCAGGACCTAATACTCTATTGCTGGTTCCTTTTTTTTTTTTTTTTTTTGATTGCTTGATTTGTCCACATCAGGTCTCGATTACATCCTGCAGGACCTTTCTCTGTGGCACATGGACTCAACTAGCTGTGGCCTTGGGCTTCAGTAATTGTGGCATGCAGGCTCCCCGGCTGCGGTGCTTGGGCTCTGGAGTGCATGGGCTTAGTTGCCCTGTGGCATGTGGGATCTTAGTTCCCTGACTGGGGATCGAACCCGCATCCCTTGCTTTGCAGGACAGACTCAACCACTGGACCAGGGCTCAGGAGCAGGGAAACCTGGCCTGTTCCTCTTTACTGTGAGTTATTTTCTTCTGGTAGAGGGTTGTTACCCCTTCTTTTCTCTGTTTTTAGAGGGGCATGTTTCTTAATTAGGAGGTCCTTCATCAGAGAGGGCTTGGGACGTGTCCAATAAGTTGGGAACAGGGGTTTGGTATAATTGTATGAGACAGCACCAGTTTGCGGCTAGTGAATACCCCTGCCTCAGAAAGCTTTAGTAGGCCTGGGTTCCTATGAGGACAGGGGTGTGTCACCTCTCACCAGTGAGTGTCTGCCTGCCACCTCCCACTCAGTTTTGAGATCATTAGGCCCAGAGGGATGGGCCAAGTTACTGATAGAGATAAGGGTGTTTTTGCTTTCTTTTTCAACACTTTATGGCTATTGCTTCCTTCCTAGACTCTGCATCACGTAATCCTCAGCTTCAAGGAAACAGCACCATGAGAAATATGGGTGAGGTGCGTAGGAACCGGCAGGGATGTTGGGGTCAGATGAACTTGGGGTCAAATCCAGCAGGCCTTTACCCCTGAACGATCTTAACCAAGTGACTCAACTTCTGAGCCACACTCTCACTTCCTTTGCCACTCAGGCCAGCTTAGAGCCTGTGGCAACCTCTGCGTTTTATGCTTTTGGCATTGATAATCAAGAATCCCACCCACCCATCCCTGCCCACCGTCCACTTTTTTGGCCATGCCACGAAGCTGGTGGGATCTTAGTCTTCCAACCAGGGACTGAACCCAGGCCCTCAGCAGGAAAAACTCACAGCCCTAACTACTGGACCGCCAGAGGAGCCCCAGAAATGAATAATTCCTTATTTGAGGATTTAAAATTTTCTCATGAGCAGCCTCCTTGCTCACTACAACAGAAAACTTTGCTGGAAAACTAGACCTGAATTTAAATGTTGGTTTTAGTTTTTCTTGACTTGAGCCTTGGTTTTCTTATCTGGAAATGGGGGTCATTGATGAAGAATGAGATTATGTTTATAAACATCATTTAACAAATTTCTCTTCTATTAAAAATATTGACATGTTGGGCCTTAAATTAACTGAATCTCCTCCACACCTGCCTCTGTCTTTTCACTGTTTTATTACCACAATAATTCAGATGCAAGTAGGGAAGTCTGAGCTGTGTCCCAGAGACCAGAGGTGAAGGCAAGGTTCTGAGCTTCAGTTTTTCGAAAAAGTCATGTAAGAAAGTATAAGAAGGGGTTACAAGTGTTGGTTGGTTACGAAATGAGCATCAATAGTAAAGGCAGCATCACTGCCTAGAGGACACCAGCAAAAAAAGGAAAAAAAGCAGCAAAAAATGGAAGCTTGGAAAATGAGAGGGTTATTTTTATTTGTTTTGGTGTCCCTTTTTGAGTCATATCCTCTGGCCTTCCTCCTCGCAGATATTTTTGACCTTTAAGTGCCTTTATGAGAATTGAGGGTCTGATAACCTGCCCCAAGGAGTAGCTAAAGTGATTGCTGATGTTTTCAGGGATTTTAACATCAGCCTTGAATGAGTGAACAAAACTTTTTTCTTCCCCTTTGATCTTTTTTTTTTTTTAAATATAGGAAGAACTCAGGAAAAAACGTGAAGACAATCATTTCTCTCTACTGATGTGAATGGTTTCAGTGTATCTGTCCTCTGATTCCCTCTTGCAACACCTACCATCTTACTTGGGTTTCTCTTACCTTGGGCGTGGGGTATCTCTTCACGGCTGCTCCAGCAAAGTGCAGCCGCTGCTCCTTACCTTGGATGAGGGAAATCTTCACACCACCACCCTTCCTGACCTTCAACGTGGGATAGCTCTTCTAGGCTGTCCTTCTCCCGCGCAGCCACAGCTCCTTGGACGTTGGGTTGCTCCTTCCGGCTGCCACCCCTGGCCTCGGACGTGGGGTGGCTCCTCTCAGCTGCCTGTGCCTTAGTGCGCCGCTTGCGGCAGCATGCAAAAAAGCAAAATGGCTGTCTGGGGAGGCCTTACAAATAGCTGTGAAAAGAAGATGTCATAGCAAACACCCTCTTCCAACAACACAAGAGAAGACTCTACACATGGACATCAGCAGATGGTCAACACCGAAATCGGATTGATTATATTCTTTGCAGCCAAAGATGGAGAAGCTCTATACAGTCAACAGAAACAAGACTGGGAGCTGACTGTAACTCAGATCATGAGCTCCTTATTGCCAAATTCAGACTGAAATTGAAGAATGTGGGCAATACCACTAGACCATTCAGGTACAACCTAAATCAAATCCCTTATGACTATACAGTGGAAGTGAGAAATAGATTTAAGGGTCTAGATCTGATAGATAGAGTGCCTGATGAATTATGGAATGAGGTTCTTGACATTGTACAGAAGACAGGGATCAAGACCCTCCCCATGGCAAAGAAATGCAAAAAAGCAAAATGGCTTTCTGGGGAGCACTTACAAATAGCTGTGAAAAGAAGAGAGGCAAAAAGCAAAGGAGAAAAGGAAAGATATAAGCATGTGAATGCAGAGTTCCAAAGAATAGCAAGGAGAGATAAGAAAGCCTTCTTTAACGATCAATGCAAGGAAATAGAGGAAAAGAACAGAATGGGAAAGACTAGAGATCTCTTCAAGAAAATCAGAGATACCAAGGGAACATTTCATGCAAAGATGGGCTTGATAAAGGACAGAAATGGTCTGGATCTAACAGAAGCAGAAGATATTAAGAAGAGGTGGCAAGAATACACAGAAGAACTGTACAAAAAAGATCTTCACGACCCAGATAATCATGATGATGTGATGACTAATCTAGAGCCAGAGATCTTGGAATGTGAAGTCAAGTGGGCCTTAGAAAGCATCACTACAAAACAAAGCAGCTGTACGAAATAAATATGGATCTGTGAAGAACAGGTTATATACGTAATAAATATGTCATGTCAAGCTTTCCTACCATTTACCAACTTGTTAATTGTTCTTTTTAAGAAATGGTACAATTGGCACCAGAACACTGAATCAACAAGATGACATTGCTAAGTCTGGAACTTCAGGCTTCTCATCTTTGTAAGTCCTCTGAAGGTCATTAACAAGATTATTCTTTTAATCACTGGCCATGCTTTGCCACTCTGCATCTTTACTGTAGGTTTATGGATGTTCATAATCTCCTTGCTTAACAACTGTCATAGGAAGCAAATTCTGTTCACCTCAAATACCCTGTTCACTCCCCATCACTCAGGGCCCAGGCCATGTCCCAGCCCCTCCCAGAGCTGTCCTTCTCTCCCAACCACACTAGCTCACATTCATGCCACTTCTCCCAAATTCCTGCAACCCTCTCTTTGCTATCACTGAAAATTCAAAACTTACCACTTGACATTGTCATTTATATATACATATTAAAAGTAAACATATATAAAATATAGTAGGTAAGTGATATGTAAAATATAATAGATAAAACATAAATAGAGTCCCATGAAATGAAGAATTCCATTGAATTGATTCCAGATGATTTGGTGTAGTTTTTCTTGTCCTCTACTTGTATGATATTCATCTGAAATTCAATTACTATTATTAGAATTACAAGAAATAGATGAATAGGATCTTACCTCCTGGAGTTCCCCATCAGTACTTTAATCCATGTTCCCTGGTCTCTTGCTCCCTTGAGCTCTCCTTTCTCTTTTGTCTCCAAATTTTTATTCTTTTTATAGGTTTTTCTACAATATTTTCACTTTACTTTTTTTTCTGAACTATGTTTCATTACTCCCATTCTTTACTTGTATAGTCTTTCTCAGAAGCACAAGTACACACACACACACACACACACACACACGTTCCCACATCAGCTCTGTGTTTAGGTGCTGTTTTACTGGCCTGTCTCTGTGTTTGACTTACATTTTCATATTCCACAATGTTACAACATGCCAGGAGAGGCAACTATTTTCCTGTCTGCTTCTCATTTTGATCCACATCGCACAAAAATATAGCAAAAGAAAGGGTCACAGACAGACCATCTGAATGGTTTCAGATGCTGGCCTTTCCTAGAACCACCTTGAACAAATTGTTTCCTGCTGTCAAAATAACTATATACCCAAAGCAACCTGCAGATTGAATGCACCAATGATGTTTTTCACAGAACTAGAACAAAAAATTTTACAATGTGAATGGGAAAAAAAGACCCCAAATAGCCAAGCAATCTTGAGAAAGAAAAGCAAGCGCTGACAGAATCAGGTTCACTGACTTCAGACTATCAGTCAGTTCAGTCCAGTCACTCAGTCATGTCCAACTCTTTGCGACCCCATGAATCACAGCACGCCAGGCCTCCCTGGCCATCACCAACTCCCAGAGTTTACCCAAACTCAAGTCCATCGAGTCAGTGATGCCATCCAGCCATCTCATCCTCTGTCGACCCCACATGGCATTGGCTTAGTTTCATTGAGTTAGACAAGGCTGTGTTAGTTACAAGGTAAAGTAACCAAGACACCGGTTCTGGCACAGAAACAGAACTATATTGAATAGAGCAATGGAACAAGATACAAAGTCCAGAGAGAAACCAACGCACTTACAGTCAAGTAATCTAGGACAAAGGAGGCAAGACAATACAATGGAGAAAAGACAGCCTCCTCAATAAGTTGTGCTGATAAAAATGGACAGCTACAGGCATAAGAATGAAATTAGAATACTCCCTAACACCATACACAAAAATAATCTCAAAATAAATTAAAGACGTAGAAAACGCAGAGGAACCAGAGATTAAATTGCCAACATCCACTGGATCACGGAAAAAGCAAGAGAGTTCCAGAAAAACATCTATTTCTGCTTTATTGACTATGCCAAAGCCTTTGACTATGTGGATCACAATAAACTATGAAAAAGTCTGACAGAGATGGGAATACCAGATCTCCTGGCCTGCCTATTGAGAAACCTGTATGCAGGTCAGGAAACAACAGTTCGGACTGGACATGGAACAACAGACTGGTTCCAAATAGGAAAAGGAGTACGTCAAGGCTGTGTATTGTCACCCTGCTTATTTAACTTCTATGCAGAGTACATCATGAGAAACGCTGGACTGGAAGAAACACAAGCTGGAATCAAGATTGCCGGGAGAAAATCAATCACCTCAGCTATGCAGATGACACCACCGTTATAGCAGAAAGTGAAAAAGAAGTAAAGAGCCTCTTGATGAAAGTGAAAGAGGAGAGTGAAAACGTTGGCTTAAAGCTCAACATTCGGAAAACGAAGATCATGGCATCTGGTTCCATCACTTCATGGGAAATAGATGGGGAAACAATGGAGAGTTTCAGACTTTATTTTTAGGGGCTCCAAAATCATTGCAGATGGTGACTGCAGCCATGAAATTAAAAGACGCTTACTCCTTGGAAGAAAAGTTATGACTGACCTAGATAGTATATTCAAAAGCAGAGACATTACTTTGCCAACAAAGGTCTGTCTAGTCAAGGCTATGGTTTTTCCAGTAATCATGTATGAATGTGAGAGTTGGACTGTGAAGAAAGCTGAGCGCCAAAGAATTGGTGCTTTTGAACTGTGGTATTGGAGAAGACTCTTGAGAGTCCCTTGGACTGCAAGGAGATCCAACCAGTCCATTCTAAAGGAGATCAGTCCTGGGTGTTCTTTGGAAAGACTGCTGCTAAAGCTGAAACTCCAGTACTTTGGCCACCTCATGTGAAGAGTTGACTCACTGGAAAAGACTTTGATGCTGGGAGGGAATGGGGTCAGGAGGAGAAAGGGATGACAGAGGATGAGATAGTTGGATGGCATCACCGTCTCAAAGGACATGAGTTTGAGTGAACTCTGGGAGCTGGTGATGGACAGGGAGGCCTGGCGTGCTGCGATTCATGGGGTCGCAAAGAGTCAGACACGACTGAGCAACTGAACTGAACTGAAATATAAGGACAGACCCCACAAAACTCTTAGAGGACAACATAGGCAGAGTACTCTCTGACATAAATCACAGCAGTATGTTTTTTCACCCACCTCTTAGAATAATGAAAATAAAAACAAAAATAAGCCAATGAGATCTAATTAAACTTTGCTTCTGCACAGCACAGGTAATCATAAACAAGACAGAAGAAAACCCATAGAATGGGGAACAATATTCTGAAATGATGCAATGACAAAGGATTAATCTCCAAAATATTCAAACAGCTCAAGGAGCAAAATATCAAAATACAAACAACCCAGTCAATAAATGAGTGTAAGATCTAAGTAGACTTTCTCTATAGAATACCGACAGATGATCAAAAAGCACATTAAAGGATGCTCAGAAAGGATGTTCCACATCACTAATAATTAGAGAAATGCAGAAATACTACAATGAGGTATCATTTCACACCAATCAGAATAGCCACTATCAAAAACCTACAAATAATAAATGCTGGAGAGAGTGTAGAGAAATGGAAACCCTCCTACACAGCTTATGGAATGTAACTAGGGTACACCCACTGTGGAGAACTCTATGGAAGTTTCTTTAAAAACTAAATATAGACTTGCCATATGATTCAGCAATCCAACTCCTGGGCATATATCCAGAGAAAACCATAATTCAAAAAGATGGCAAGCACCTCAATGTTCCAAATTGGGAAAGGAGTCCATCAAGGCTGTATATTGTCACCCTACTTATTGAACTTCTATGCAGAGTACATCATGAGAAACACTGGAAGAAACACAAGCTGGAATCAAGATTGCCAGGAGAAATATCAATCACCTCAGCTCTGCAGATGACACCACCCTTATGGCAGAAAGTGAGGAACTAAAGAGCCTCTTGATGAACACGTGTATACCTCTGGCAGATACATGTTGATGTATGGCAAAACCAATACAATAATGTAGAGTAATTAACCTCCAATTAAAATAAATAATTTTATTTAAAAAAAAATAAGTGAAAAAGGAGAGTGAAAAAGTTGGCTTAAAGCTCAGTGTTCAAAAAACTAAGATCACGGCCCAGTAACAACCAACAAGAAAGGAGAAGCCACATTTTGTTTGTTTTTGCATCTCTAACATCCAGCACAGAGACTAGACTCTGAAATTGGTTGGTTTTGGTTGTGCGGCTATTGAAGGACATGATATGCAATGAATATCTGAGATGGGGAATATGACACACAGATTATTTCAAGAAAAGAGATTTTTTTTCCATTGTAAATTGTTTTTTTTTTAAGTTTTAAAATTGAACTATAGTTGGTTTAAAATATTGTGTTAGTGTCAGTTCTCCAGCATAGTGATTCAGTATTTTTGCAGATTTTACTCCAATACAGTTTATTACAAGATATGGCTATAATTTCCTGTACTATACAGTATAGCCTCATTGCTTATCTATTTTATGCCTAGTAGTTTGAATCTGTTAATCCCATACTCCTTTGTCCCTCCCCCTTTAGAAGAGAGATTTCTGTAGACTTCTCAGCCTAGGTGAGTTACGAATGAAAAGCTCCTAACTAGGAATCTCCCCTCCGCCTCTTGAATCTGTTAAAAATAAAGGGGGACAACACTAAAAAGAACTAATGAGAGTGGAGTTGGACCCTGTGGGGACCTCCCCATATACCCTCCCACTTGTTTGTAGAAAAGCTTTAGCCTCCAGGGCTTTGCCAGAGGCCCAAAGAGCAAACGTAATTAGAGAAGTGAGAAGATGCTGAGGCAAATGAAAACAGTTGAGCAAGACAAAATAACAGTAGTTAAACCATCAAACAAAGTCAAGGACCTTTAACTCTTCCTCAAGAGCTGCAGAGAACTTTCTGAGCCATATCCATGAGTTCTGCAGATACTGACAGCAGCCCCAGGTGCAAGAAGTTAACAGCATGCTGTCTACACCTATGCTTACCCCAGACCAGTTGAAACTTGGTCATGGCTGATGATACTGACTCCTGAAACCACCCAGTTAGCTACCACCAACCAATCCAGAAGGAGGTACACCAGGTATCAGCACCTCACATCTGGACCCCAAACATTGCATTTCAGAACCCTTCCCTGAATTTGGGGGAGAATAGATACATGTATATATATGGCAGAGTCACTCTCTGTGCCCCTGAAACTATCACCCTTTTCTTCATCGGCTCTGCTCCAATATAAAATAACTTTTTTGAAAAAAATGGATTTTGCCCTTAGCAAATCTCAGTTCAGATCAGTCGCTCAGATGCCATGATCTTCGTTTTCTGAATGTGGAGCTTAAGCCAACGTTTTCACTCTCCTCTTTCACTTTCATCAAGAGGCTTTTTAGCTCTTCACTTTCTGCCATAAGGGTGGTGTCATCTGCATAGCTGAGGTGATTGATATTTCTCCCGGCAATCTTGATTCCAGCTTGTGTTTCCTCCAGTCCAGCGTTTCTCATGATGTACTGTGCATAGAAGTTAAATAAGCAGGGTGACAATAGACAGCCTCGACGTACTCCTTTTCCTATTTGGAACCAGTCTGTTGTTCCAAGTCCAGTTCTTTTTTTTTTTAATTTTTATTTTTTAGTTTGTTTTGCTTTACAATACTGTATTCGTTTTGCTATACATTGACTCCATGTCCAGTTCTAACTGTTGCTTCCTGACCTCCATACAGATTTCTCAAGAGGCAGGTCACGTGGCCTGGTATTCCCATCTCTCTCAGAATTTTCCACAGTTTATTGTGATCCACACAGTCAAAGGCTTTGGCATAGTCATTAAAGCAGAAATAGATGTTTTTCTGGAACTCTCTTGCTTTTTCCATGATCCAGCGGATGTTGGCAATTTGATCTCTGGTTCCTCTGCCTTTTCTAAAACCAGCTTGAACATTGGGGAGTTCATGGTTCACGTATTGCTGAAGCCTGGCTTGGAGAATTTTGAGCATTACTTTACTAGCATGTGAGATGAGTGCAATTGTGTGGTAGTTTGAGCATTCTTTTGTATTGTCTTTCTTTGGAATTGGAATGAAAACTGACCTGTGTTAGCAAACCTACGTCACATATTTTTCTTCATTCTACTTTACCAAGAAGTGCATTTATTTTTTTGAAAATATTCTAACTATCAGGAAAGGTTTAAGCTTTTGTTAATTCTCTCATAAACCAGCCTACCCTCCTTGGAAAGAAAACATTAACTGTTTAATATAAAACTTGGGGACATATATTTCTATAGTACTATCTGTATACCTACTCCTGTGTGTGAATTTATGTGTGTCTATATCTGGCTATTTCTCCCTACTGGAAATACTCTGTGCAACATTTTGAACTTGCTTTGCTTTAACAATAACTCACTGACATGCAATGTATAGGTTTTGTTCTAGGTTCTCCATAAAACCTAGCCAAGAACTGGAGAAATACTAGACAATTTCAATATTCTCCTTCAAATTGATAGTTAAAATAACTGTCTAGTGTGAGGGTTCATTTATGTGTTGATTTGGTTAGCCTATGATCCCAGCTGTTTGGTCAAATATCAGTTTAGATGTTTTTGTGAAGATATATTTCAGATATGATTAGTATTTTATTTATTTATTTATTTTATTTTTGTTACTTTACAATACTGTATTGGTTTTGCCATACATCAACATGAATCCACCACGATGTACATAAGTTCCCACTCCTGAACCCCACTCCCACCTCCCTCCCCATACCATCCCTCTGGGTTATCCCAGTGCACCAGCCCCAAGCATCCTGTATCCTGCATCGAACCTAGACTGGCGATTCGTTTCTTACATGATATTATACATGTTTCAATGCCATTCTCCCAAATCATCCCACTCTCTCCCTCTCCTAGAGTCAAAAAGTCTGTTCTGTACATCTGCGTCTCTTTTGCTGTCTCGCATACAGGGTTATCGTTACCATCTTTCTAAATTCCATATATATGTGTTAGTATACTGTATTGAATGGGAGAAAATAATAGCAAATGAAGCAACTGACAAACAACTAATCTCAAAAATATACAAGCAACTCATGCAGCTCAATTCCAGAAAAATAAACGACCCAATCAAAAAATGGGCCAAAGAACTAAATAGACATTTCTCCAAAGAAGACATACAGATGGCTAACAAACACATGAAAAATGCTCAACATCACTCATTATCAGAGAAATGCAAATCAAGACCACAATGAGGTACCATTTCACACCAGTCAGAATGGCTGCGATCCAAAAGTCTACAAGCAATAAATGCTGGAAAGGGTATGGAGAAAAGGGAACCCTCTCACACTGTTGGTGGGAATGCAAACTAGTACAGCCACTATGATTAGTATTTAAATCCATAGCTGAAAGAGAAAAAAGTGCAATTCAATAAAGAGAGATTCAGGTTAAACTGAAAGTCTTCTGAGAAAGAGAGGTGAGGGCTTATGAGGACAAAAAGCCACAGGTTGTCAAAAACTGCCTGATGAGAACTGTGACTGACTCTCACACGAGTCAGGAAATATTTGGCCTCACAGAAGCACAAGGTATACAGGGCAGGCGTGGTCCAAGAAGTAGCTTGAATTTCTGGCAGATGTTCTGGAGGACTTCAAAATGGAAAATAAATGGTCTGAAGTTCAGACTGCCTCTAGGCTGAAACGTGCATATGTCACACTCCTTAATGGCCTCCGAGCCCTGTTTCAGAGAGCTCTTTAGGGATCATTGTTAAGGCAATGCCAAAGAATGCTCAAACTACCGCACAATTGCACTCATCTCAAATGCTAGTAAAGTAATGCTCAAAATTCTCCAAACCAGGCTTCAGCAATACGTGAACTGTGAACTCCCCGATGTTCAAGCTAGTTTTAGAAAAGGCAGAGGAACCAGAGATCAAATTGCCAACATCCGCTGGATCATGGAAAAAGCAAGAGAGTTCCAGAAAAACATCTATTTCTGCTTTATTGACTATGCCAAAGCCTTAGACTGTGTGGATCACAATAAACTATGGAAAACTCTGAAAGAGATGGGAATACCAGACCACCTGACCTGCCTCTTGAGAAATCTGAATGCAGGTCAGGAAGCAACAGTTAGAACTGGACATGGAACAACAGACTGGTTCCAAATAGGAAAAGGAGTACGTCAAGGCTGTATATTGTCACCCTGCTTATTTAACTTATATGCAGAGTACATCATGAGAAATGCTGGACTGGAAGAAACACAAGCTGGAATCAAGATTGCTGGGAGAAATATCAATAATCTCAGATATGCAGATGACACCACCCTTATGGCAGAAAGTGAGGAGGAGCTAAAAAGCCTCTTGTTGAAAGTGAAAGAGGAGAGTGGAAAAGTTGGCTTAAAGCTCAACATTCAGAAAACGAAGATCATGGCATCTGGCCCCATCACTCATGGGAAATAGATGGGGAAACAGTAGAAACAGTGTCAGACTTTGTTTTTTTGGGCTCCAAAATCACTGCAGATGGTGACTGCAGCCATGAAATTAAAAGGCGCTTACTCCTTGGAAGAAAAGTTATGACCAACCTAGATAGTATATTCAAAAGCAGAGACATTACTTTGCCGACTAAGGTCCGTCTAGTCAAGGCTATGGTTTTTCCTGTGGTCATGTATGGATGTGAGAGTTGGACTGTGAAGAAGGCTGAGCGCAGAAGAATTGATGCTTTTGAACTGTGGTGTTGGAGAAGACTCTTGAGAGTCCCTTGGCCTGCAAGGAGATCCAACCAGTCCATTCTGAAGGAGATCAACCCTGGGATTTCTTTGGAAGGAATGATGCTAAAACTGAAGCTCCAGTACTTTGGGCACCTTATGCGAAGAGTTGACTCATTGGAAAAGACCCTGATGCTGGGAGGGATTGGGGGCAGGAGGAGAAAGGGACGACCGAGGATGAGATGGCTGGATGGCATCACAGACTCAATGGACGTGAGTCTGAGTGAACTCCAGGAGTTGGTGATGGACAGGGAGGCCTGGCGTACTGCGATTCATGGGGTCGCAAAGAGTCGGACACGACTGCGCGACTGAACTGAACTGAACTACTTTAATAAATGGTAGAAACCTAGACAACATATTAAAAAGCAAAGACATCACTTTGCTGACAAAGGTCCGTACAGGCAAAGCTCTGGTTTTTTCAGTAGTCACATGTGAGAGCTGGACCACAAAGAAGACTGAGTGCCAAAGAATTGATGCTTTCATATTGTAGTGCTGGAGAGACTCCTGAGAGTCCCCTGGACAGCAAAGACATCAAACCAGTCAATCCTAAGGGAGATCAACCCTGAATATTCATTGGAAGGACTGATGCTGAAGCTGAAGCTTCAATACTTGGCACACCTGATGTGAACAGCTGGCTCACTGGAAAAGCACCTGATGCTGGGAGGGATTGGGGGCAGGAGTTGAAGGGGACAACAGAGGATGCGAGGCTGGATGGCATCACGGACTCAATGGAGGTGAGTCTGAGTGAACTCCGGGAGTTGGTGATGGACAGGGAGGCCTGGCGTGCTGCGATTCATGGGGTCGCAGAGAGTCGGACATGACTGAGCAACTGAACTGAACTGAACTAAGAAGTATAAAATGATCCTAAAGTCAAAAACTTTCAGAATCACTGTTTTAAAAGATTATGTCTATCGAATCTAAGATATGATTAATTCCCCTACTTCTAATAATCAAAGACACCACACACACACACACACACACACACACACACACACACACAGAGTCTGCTAATCAAAACATCTGATTGGCCTTCATTTATCTGTATAACAACACTAAAATGAAATAATTATAAGCTGAAATACAGCTGACATATTAGCAAGTGAAGCTTTACTCTAGGTAAAGGTCAGAGTTCAAATAAGCATTTTTGGACACTGGAAAAATCTTCAGTTCAGTTCAGTCACTCAGTCCTGTCCAACTCTTTGCAACCCCATGAATCACAGCATGCCAGGCCTCCCTGTCCATTACCAACTCCCGGAGTTCATTCAGACTCACGTCCATCGAGCCAGTGATGCAATCCATCCATCCATCTCATCCTCTGTCATCCCCTTGTCCTCTTGCCCCCAGTCCCTTCCAGCATCAGAGTCTTTTCCAATGAGTCAACTCTTCGCATGAGATAGCCAAAGTACTGGAGTTTCAGCTTTAGCATTAGTCCTTCCAAAGAACACCCAGGGCTGATCTCCTTTAGGATGGACTGGTTGGATCTCCTTGCAGTCAAAAGCATCATTTCTTCAGCACTCAGCCTTCTTCAGAGTCCAACTCTCATATCCATACATGACCACAGGAAGAACCATAGCCTTGACTAGACGGACCTTTGTTGGCAAAGTAATGGCTCTGCTTTTCAATATGCCATCTAGGTTGGTCATAAATTTGTTTCTTGATTCCAGCTTGTGCTTCTTCCAGCCCAGCGTTTCTCATGATGTACTCTGCACAGAAGTTAAATAAGCAGGTGACAATATACAGCCTTGATGTACTCCTTTTCCTATTTGGAACCAGTCTGTTGTTCCATGTTCAGTTCTAACTGTTGCTTCCTGGCCTGCATATAGATACCTCAAGAGGTAGGTCAGGTGGTCTGGTATTCCCATCTCTTTCAGAATTTTCCACAGTTTATTGTGATCCATGCAGTCAAAGGCTTTGGCATAGTCAATAAAGCAGAAATAGATGTTTTCCTGGAACTCTCTTGCTTTTTCGATGATCCAGTGGATGTTGGTGATTTGATCTCTGGTTCCTCTGCCTTTTCTAAAACCAGCTTGAACATCTGGAAGTTCATGGTTCACATATTGCTGAAGCCTGGCTTGGAGAATTTTTAAGCATTACTTTACTAGCATGTGAGATGAGTGCAATTGTGTGGTAGTTTGAGCATTCCTTGGCATTGCCTTTCTTTGGGCTTGGAATGAAAACTGACTTTTCCCAGTCCTGTGGCCACTGCCAAGTTTTCCAAATTTGTTGAAAAATCTTAGTGTCTAATAATTAATCTCTGAGAATTCCTGAGAGTATAAGAGATTCCAAACTGAG
>SJXQ01008583.1:0-78693 GCA_006408695.1 Aepyceros melampus | reverse complement strand
GCTTGGTCGCATCCAACTCTTTGTGACCCCATGGTCCTGTCAGGGTCCTCTGTCTGTGGGATTCTCCAGGCAAGGATATTGGAATGGGTTGCCATTTCCTTCTCCAGGGGATCTTGCTAACCTAGGGATTGAACCCTGGTCTCCTGAATTGTAGATGAATGCTTTACCTCTGAGCCACTGGAGAAACCTAAGTAAGGGAATAGCAGGCATCCCAGAGGGTGTGTGTGAAAGCACCTCGAAGGCCTTCAAAGACCTTGCTATAGAAAATATAAAAAGAAAATTATCACTCTCTTCTCCAGCCTGGCTTCCTGAGCCCTCGACTCTCCATTGAGTGGGCTGGCCCCACCCAGTAGGCAGGACACAGGAGGTGGAAACTTCCATTTCTGGCACCAACAGGCCCACCATCCAATCTTAATTCTCTGTCTGAGTTTCCCACACAACGCTGGGCTAGAAAGTCTTCACAGATCAAGCAATTGAGCTTGTTCTGCTGAAGCTACTAGCCCAGAGGAGTGGTTAAAAGCAGACACTTTGGAATCACAAGGACATTGGTTCAAATCTCTAATCACCTACTTATTAGCTGGGTGATTTAAAGCAATTTCTTTACAGATGGACACTCATTCCTTCATCTGTACAATGGGCAAAAATAATATCTTCCTCATGAAGCTTGTGAGGATTAAAAGGGCTCACCCATGTAAAGAGCTTAACATGGTGCCAAGTTCATAATCACCGCCACTACTTCTACTGCTACTTGTACTACTATCCAGGTCATCTTACCCTCGGGTAAGTGTTTTCCTGAAACTTCACCTTGGCCTGATTAAATTGCTTTGGTTCCTTGACCTGTTTTGGGTTCTCCAGAGGCAGAGGGATGGCTGAGATGAACTCTGGAACTCTGGGGTCCAGAACAGCCCTCCCGGTGTCTTCACTGTCACACCCACCGTGGTAGTTCTGTATCCCTTCTTCCATTCCCTGCTTCTATGATTCATATCTGAGTGAACTGAAGATCTTCTGCCCTTCCCTTTTCCACATGGCAGCTCCAGGAGTAGAGGTCCTGGCCCCTGCAGGTCCCTCCTGGCACACCTGGGCCTCTCTCCTGACCTGGTGTTTGTACTGTGCCACTGAAGGCTGTTTGCTTTCCCAGCTGCTAATGGCCAATTTTCTGTGAATCATAATTGCTTTACCCCATTAGGCAGGATCACTAAGATTGGATGGTGAGCCTGTTGGCTCAGCACACAGAGGAGCTGACAGCTGTCCTGGACTCTCCCCTAGTCCTCATCCACAGCTTCAGCTGCCTCCTCCCTTGAAACTTGGATCATCCCACTCTAGGGACATGGAAGGGCTGCAACCTGTCTTTAGCCCCTGGGGTCCTGCGACGAATTCCATAAGATGCTATTGAGCACTCATTGCAAGAGGCCAGCTACTCAGTATGCTGGCAATAATGTACATCCATTGAATATTTCCCATGTGCCTGGCCTTGTGCTAAACACAACATATAAATGATTTCATTTAATCCTAACAGCAGCCTTAAAACTGCTACTATTATTAACCTCAATTTACAGATGAGAAAACCGAGGTTGTGAGAGGTTACATAAGCACTTGAAATCCCCCTAGCAGGAGACAGAGCTGGGATTTGAAATGTGAGCAGTCTGACCCCAGAACCTATGTTCTTAATCACCCCTCCTCGGCCTGTGTGTGCAAAGGACAAAAATTTAACTGTTTTCCTTCTTTCTCACTGTATTTTTCATTTTCCTTCATGGTATTTTCATCTTTATAGATACCACTCAGGCGGCTCTGCATTGCAGGGCATGGTGCTGAAACTCTGGTTGTTGTGCAATTAACAGAAGGTTATAGCTCCCCTAGCTCTCTGGCTATACCCTGAAGACAATTACATGCAGAAAAGCAAACAAGTTGAGGGGAAATAATCCTGCATTATGAAACCAAGTAGAAATCATTTGGGTATCTGTTGTTTTTGGATTATCCATGAGTGTGGATAATCAAGAGTTGCTGTATTTTTTATGCACAGCTTAATCTGCAGGTTCTAAACAATTTCTGCAGTATAATTTTGGACAACAAATTAGTTTCAGATGAGAGACTCTTGCTCCTCCTTGAAAAACATTCTTCATTTCAAATTATCCTTGCTGCCTGCCATCAGGGCTGACAAGAAAGCAGGGAATTAAGCTGTTGAGACAAATCCTGGCTCTCGGTTGCCTCTAGTTTTCCCCGTTGCAGATCCTCTTTGCATCTTGGTCTTCAGAGGACGTCTCCAGCAGGGAGGAGGAGCTGGTCCAATGTCATGGCTGGGCCTCCACGCTTATTGGGAGCTCTCCTTTTCCCTTCCTGGTGACTCTGCTCCTTTGAGGAACCCTCAGCCAATTCTGGAAGCCAGCCTGGCTCAGAGGGGCCTCTGAGCTGCTAGGGTCGAACTGTCAGCTTCCACTCGGGGCAGAGTTCCCTGGTATGAGACCACACCAGGATGGCACAACTGCCTGCCAGTTCCCCTGAGCCAGGCAGCCAGAGGGGAATAAGGATCTTTCTCCAGGGAACAAGAAAGTGAAAGGTACAATGGCATACACGAGAAAGCAAGGTCAGTGTGAGTGCCTATGGACCTTGTCTTACTTAATCTCTGTTACAACGCCTGGAAAAGGGTACAGTTCTTTCTGTCTTACCAATGAGGACATTGTAGCTTGTGAGAGATTATATCCTAACTTTCTAAATGGAAGAAAATCATATCAGAAATATTATAGGACCATCTTTAAAAGAAGATAAAATGGGTTGTGTCATGTTGAAGCATTAAGTATAGTTCTATTTATTATGCAATAGTACAAAAATATCAAGATTTTCATTACATGTGAAAATACAAAGAGAGGTTGCTTTGGTGTGACTTGGCTGATAACCTTTAATACTAAAATAGCATACCTGCCCGGTTAGCATTGTGCCCTTTTGTCCATATGAATTTATTCTTTCATAAGGATGTGCATCCTCAGTGATCAATGCAAAGAAATAGAGGAAAACAATAGAATGAGAAAGACTAGAGATCTCTTCAAGAAAATTAGAGATACCAAGGGAACATTTCATGCAAAGATGGGCTCAATAAAGGACAGAAATGGTATGGACTTAACAGAAGCAGAAGATATTAAGAAGAGGTGGCAAGAATACACAGCAGAACTATACAAAAAATATCTTCACAACCCAGATAATCACTATGGTGTGATCACTCATCTAGAGCCAGACATCCTGGAATGTGAAGTCAAGTGGGCCTTAGGAGGCATCACTATGAACAAAGCTTGGTGTGACTTGGCTGATAACCTTTAATACTAAAATAGCATACCTGCCCGGTTAGCATTGTGCCCTTTTGTCCATATGAATTTATTCTTTCATAAGGATGTGCATCCTCAGTGATCAATGCAAAGAAATAGAGGAAAACAATAGAATGAGAAAGACTAGAGATCTCTTCAAGAAAATTAGAGATACCAAGGGAACATTTCATGCAAAGATGGGCTCAATAAAGGACAGAAATGGTATGGACTTAACAGAAGCAGAAGATATTAAGAAGAGGTGGCAAGAATACACAGCAGAACTATACAAAAAATATCTTCACAACCCAGATAATCACTATGGTGTGATCACTCATCTAGAGCCAGACATCCTGGAATGTGAAGTCAAGTGGGCCTTAGGAGGCATCACTATGAACAAAGCTAGTGGAGGTAATGGAATTCCAGTTGAGCTATTTTAAATCCTGAAAGATGTGCTGCACTCAATATGCCAGCAAATTTGGAAAAGTCAGCAGTGGCCACAGGACTGGAAAAGGTCAGTTTTCATTCCAATCCCAAAGAAAGGCAATGCCAAAGAATGTTCAAACTACCAAACAATTGCACTCACCTCACACACTAGTAAAGTAATGCTCAAAATTCTTCAAGCCAGGCTTCAGCAATACGTGAACTGTGAAATTCCAGATGTTCAAGCTGGATTTAGAAAAGGCAGAGGAACCAGAGATCAAAGTGCTAACATTGTTGAGTCACTGAAGAAGTGAGAAAGTTCCAGAAAACTTTATTGATTATGCCAAAGTCTTTGACTGTATGGATCACAACAAACTGGAAAATTCTGAAAGAGATGGGAATATCAGGCCACCTGACCTGCCTCCTGAGAAATTGATATGCAGTTCAAGAAGCAACATTTAGAGCTGGACATGGAAGAACAGACTGGTTCCAAATTGGGAAAGGAGTGCGTCAAGGCTGTATATTGTCACTCTGCTTATTTAACTTATATGCAGAGTACATTATGAGAAACGCTGGCCTGGAGGAAGCACAAGCTGGAATCAAGATTGACGGGAGAAATATCAATAACCTCAGATATGCAGATGACACCACCCTTATGGCAGAAAGTGAAGAAGAACTAAAGAGCCTCTGGATGAAAGTGAAAAAGGAGAGTGAAAGAGTTGGCTTAAAGCTCAACATTCAGAAAACGAAGATCATGGCATCCGGTCCCATCACTTCATGGCAAATAGATGGGAAAACAGTGGAAACAGTGTCAGACTTTATTTCTGAGGGGCTCCAAAATCACTGCAGATGGTAACTGCAGCCATGAAATTAAAAGAAACTTGCTCCTTGAAAGCAAAGTTATGACCAACCTAGAGAGTTTATTAAAAAACAGAGACATTACTTTGCCAACAAAGGTCTGTCTGGTTGAGGCTATGGTTTTTCCAGTGGTCCTGTATGGATGTGAGAGTTGGACTATAAAGAAAGCTGAGCACTGAAGAATTGATGCTTTTGAACTGTGGTGTTGGAGAAGACTTTTGAGAGTCCCTTGGACTGCGAGGAGATCCAACCAGTCCATCCTAAAGGAAATCAGTACTGAATATTCATTGGAAGGACTGATGCTGAAGCTGAAACTTCTATACTTTGGCCACCTGATGTGAAGAACTGACTCATCTGAAAAGACCTTGATGCTGGAAAGATTGAAGGCAGAAGGAGAAGGGGAGATGGTTAGATGGCATCACTGACTCAATGGACATGAGTTTGAGTAAACTCCGGAGCTGGTGATGGACAGAGGCCTGGCATGCTGCAGTCCATGGGTCGCAAAGAGTCAGACAAGACTGAGCGAATGAACTGAACTGAACTAACAAAAGTGCGTGCATGCTTAGTCGTATCTGTCTCTGCGACCGCATGGACTGTAGCCCACCGGCTCTTCTCCATGGAATTTTCCAGGCAAGAATACTGAGATGGTTGCCATTTCCTACTCCAGGGGATTCTCCTGACCCAGGGACTGAACACACGTCTCCTGTGTCTTGCATTGGAAGGCATATTCTTTTACCACTGAGGCACCTGGGATAATAGCAAATCATAATAAAAGCAAACGTACATAGCACTTATGTGCCAGGAACTGTTATAACGATTTTTCCTTCATCACTTACTTGCTTCATGGCTTATTTAGTCTCTACAATAAGACTGTGAGATGGGTGCTATACTGTCCCCAGTTTATAGAGAAGGAACATGAAGCCCAGAATGGTTAAATATATTTGTTCAAGGTCTCACAGAAGGTAAAAAGCAGAAGTAGTATTTGAACTTGAGCAGCCTGGTACCAGAGTCTGCTTTAACCACACCCAAACATACTCTTCCACAGCTTTGTATTACTCAATGCACACATTTCTTGCTGTCCCTTGGCAGTGTGACCCTTCAGCTGTGGTCTCCTGCTTGGTTCTCTGGGCCTCTGGGAAGCATGCTACGTCTGTGTCCAGCATTTCTGTCTGGAGACAGTTCTTATTTTAATGATGGAGCTCTGTAGCACGAGATGTTTTAGCCACTAAGTCGTGTCTGATTCTTTGTGACCCTATGGACTCTAGCCTGCCATGCTCCTCTGATCATGGGATTTTCCTGTGGGATCATGGGATTCTCCAGCAAGAATACTGGAGTGGGTTGCCATTTCCTTCTCCAGGGGATCTTCCTGATCAAACCCGGCTGGGTCTTCTGCTTGGCAGGCGAATTCTTTATCTACTGAACCACCAAGGAAGCCTGTAGCACTAGGGGCCCTGACTTTTCCCCTCTCTGTGTGGAGCCAGTGCAGCTCCGTGCAAGGAATTTTCATGTTTGCTCCTCCACTCAGGGGTAGTATTGCTTATCTCTTCATTTGCTTATTTGATAAATGCACATTGGCTGCACACCCTGGGCAGGCACTGACCTTAGGGCTGAGAGGTACGGAAGCAACACAAAGTCTGTCTGGAAACCCCTTTCTCCTCCACCCTCCACCCAATTCCATCCTTATCTAGGGGGTGGAGACAACTCGAAGATCTAGGATAGCCTTGAAGGGAAAAGTCATGGCACAAGGGCAGCCCAAGATGGATGTGGGAAGGGGAAGCAGCCCAGCCTTTGGCTGCAGTGAGAGCTGAGTGTGCTGAGGCATCCTAGTCTGCAGGGGACTCCAGATAATGGTTCTCAGGTCCTTCAGCCTCAACTCTGACTGGACCACGTGCTCCTAGAGTTGTTTTTCAGTCACTCAGTGGTGTCCGACTCTTTGAGACCCCATGGACTGCAGCACACCAGGCTTCCCTGTCCTTCATCATCTCCTGGAGCTTGCTCAAACTCATGTCCATTGAGAGGGCTACAAACCTGGATTGTTTCATGCCTCCCCACACACAGTGCCTGACAAAAACTACCGTTAGTTGCTGCATTTTTGCCTGAGTGAAGCTGCCCCTTGGTCATGTTCATGGTGCTGGTTATAAGCTCAGGATTTCTCAGGGAGTCTTGGGGCTTGTCTCAGCCACGGTCTCCCAAATAAAATGAACTCATTCCAAGTGGTTCCGGTGACAAGACCTCAATGAAGGATGGGTTTACAGAGGTGAAGGCAGAGTTAAGGGAAGAAACCCAGAGTGGTGAGGCACCTGGGGCCTAGTGGCACTGTCCCTCAGGCTGAGAGAGGAGGGTCCCCCCAAGGGAACTATGTAAAGCGGACCACAGAGCCAGAGCTACAGTCACAAATGGTTACAGCTAGAGATGTGGCCCGGAGGCAGGCAGGGCTGGGGAAGAAATGTCCCACCTTTCTCTCCTCCCTCCCTCTGAGCTCTGCCAGGGCCTCACATTGCACCCCCTACTGGAAGCTGCAAGGGAGCAGGGATGACACTGTCTCCTGGGGTTAGTCAGCCTTCTGCGACACAGAAGAGTGGAGAGCAAAGCTGTAGCCTATGTAGAGCACAGCGCTTCCCTCCTGCCCAGACCCAGTGGCACAGGGCCTTGGCCTCTCCTCTGTAGGACGAGACACCAATGGGAGCAATCAAAGCCTGGGGCTCAGCCTGTTGTGGAGGGATCAATCTCTCTCCCTTCCCCTTGTAATGGGGAAGGGTTAATTTTGAATTCCTACTGGATCTGCTTCTGTGTAGGAGACCAAATCAGTCAAACCTAAAGGAAATCAACCCTGGATATTCACTGGAAGGACTGATGTTGAAGCTGAGGGCCCAGTACTTTGGCCACTTGATGTGAAGAGCTGACTCATTGGAAAAGACCCTGATGCTGGGAAAGATTGAGGGCAGGAGGAGAAGGCGGTGACAGAGAATGAGATGGTTGGATGGCCTCACTGACTCAAAGGACTTGAGTTTGAGCAAGCTCTGGGAGATGATGAAGGACAGGGAAGCCTGGTGTGCTGCAGTCCTTGGGGTAACAAAGAGTTGGACACAAATGAGTTGACTGAACAACAACTGCTTCTGGGACTTGAATCCTTATCTTGATGCTTTTGCTGTTGTAGGTATATATAATGGCCTGCCTCAGGGAGATATAGTGACTTTCCTGGTGGCTCAGATGGTAAAGCGTCTGCCTACAATGCGGGAGACCCAGGTTCGATCCTTGGGTCAGGAAGATCCCCTGGAGAAGGAAATAGCAACCCACTCTAAGCAGAGACATTACTTTGCCAACTAAGGTCCATCTAGTCAAGGCTATGATTTTTCCTGTGGTCATGTATGGATGTGAGAGTTGGACTGTGAAGAAGGCTGAGCACCGAAGAATTGATGCTTTTGAACTGTGGTGTTGGAGAAGACTCTTGAGAGTCCCTTGGACTGCAAGGAGATCCAACCAGTCCATTCTGAAGGAGATCAACCCTGGGATTTCTTTGGAAGGAATGATGCTAAAGCTGAAGCTCCAGTACTTTGGCCACCTCATGCGAAGAGTTGACTCACTGGAAAAGACCCTGATGCTGGGAAAGATTGAGGGCAGGAGGAGAAGGCGGTGACAGAGAATGAGATGGTTGGATGGCCTCACTGACTCAAAGGACTTGAGTTTGAGCAAGCTCTGGGAGATGATGAAGGACAGGGAAGCCTGGTGTGCTGCAGTCCTTGGGGTAACAAAGAGTTGGACACAAATGAGTTGACTGAACAACAACTGCTTCTGGGACTTGAATCCTTATCTTGATGCTTTTGCTGTTGTAGGTATATATAATGGCCTGCCTCAGGGAGATATAGTGACTTTCCTGGTGGCTCAGATGGTAAAGCGTCTGCCTACAATGCGGGAGACCCAGGTTCGATCCTTGGGTCAGGAAGATCCCCTGGAGAAGGAAATAGCAACCCACTCTAAGCAGAGACATTACTTTGCCAACTAAGGTCCATCTAGTCAAGGCTATGATTTTTCCTGTGGTCATGTATGGATGTGAGAGTTGGACTGTGAAGAAGGCTGAGCACCGAAGAATTGATGCTTTTGAACTGTGGTGTTGGAGAAGACTCTTGAGAGTCCCTTGGACTGCAAGGAGATCCAACCAGTCCATTCTGAAGGAGATCAACCCTGGGATTTCTTTGGAAGGAATGATGCTAAAGCTGAAGCTCCAGTACTTTGGCCACCTCATGCGAAGAGTTGACTCATTGGAAAAGACTCTGATGCTGGGAGGGATTGGGGGCAGGAGAAGAAGGGGACGACAGAGGATGAGATGGCTGGACGGCATCCCTGACTCGATGGATGTGAGTCTGAGTGAACTCCGGGAGTTGGCCATGGACAGGGAGGTCTGCCAGACCTCCTGTGATTCATGGGGCGCAAAGGGTCGGCCACGACTGAGTGACTGAACTGAACTGAACTAGTACCCTTGCCTGGAAAATCCCATGGATGGAGGAGCCTGGTAGACTACAGTCATGGGGTCTCAACGAGTTGGACAGGACTGAGCGACTTCACTTTCTTTCAGGGAGATAGCCTGACCCTGCCCACCTGTGAAAGGTTGTAAGGAAGTGAAACTAACACATTCCCCTGCCTGAGGCTTGCCCTCTAGGAGATATTTACAAGAATTAAATGGTCTTTCTGTTTCCTCACCTCCTCCCATCTCTGATCCATAAAAAAACCCCAACAAGAAGGTTATTTTGAGGCGCTAGCCTGCCTTCTTCTTGGTCAGCCAGCTCCCGAATAAAGTCCCTTCCTTGTCTCAACTCCTCGTCCCTTGGATTTATTGGCCTCTCCAGTGAGCAGAGTGAGCTTGGACTTCATAATACCTCTCTCTTCCCTCATTCCTTCTCTTCTCTCTTTCCCAACTTATGCTCCAAATTTTAGAATCCTCAGGTTCTAGGCATCTGGCATTTCTTTCTTTTCATTCCCAGCCTTTCTGTCCCTCCTAACCCACTGGAAGAACCTTAGCAGCTGGGCCAGCCAGATCCAGTGGTTGAGCCTGGATGGGAAGCTGCTGCAAGCCAGGGTGTTTGTCTGGGGGAGTCTGTGTGTGGCCTCTGTGGTTAGGCTCTGCTGCTCAGCTTCCCACTTCTCTGAACCAAGGCCACCAACCTTCTCTGAGGAGCACGCATCCACTAGTGCTATTCAATGCCTGGGCCCTCCCTTCCCCTGTGAGAAGGAATAAACAGAGTTGTCTACAGACTTTGCTCAAGGAGATTTTCTGAGGCCAGTGTGGGGTCAGCAAGCTGACCCAGCAACACCCAGCAACCCTCCCTTTGAGGAATTATGGCTTTCCCATCCCAAGGGATCCTAATGAGGCTGTCAGTCACAGATGTCCTGCCTCCCACCATTGGTGTGTGATGCAGCCGACTGATAGGAGTACCCCATCTGCCTTGTGCAGCGATTCATCTGAATGTGGGTGTGAAACCCTCCAAGTTATCAGTACATTTTCCCTGATTGACCCCTCTCCTCCCCCAACCCGCCTTTCTTAGCCTTTTCCATCTCAGTTAATGACAATTCCATCAGTTCTTGTTGCTCAGGCAAGAAATCTTGAAGTCATTCTTGACACCTTTCTTTCTGTCAATTCACATATGATTCATCAGGAAGTCATGCTGGCTCCATTTCAAAATATGTCCCCAATCTTACCACTAATTTCACTCTAGTTGAAGCCACCAGCTTCTCTCCTCTGTACTACCACAATAGTCTTCTAATTGGTTTCCTCATTTTAATTCATGTCCCCCTATAGTCCATTCTCAACACAGTAGCCAGAATGAGCCTTTTAAAATGTAAGTCAAATTACATCATTTCTCTGTCCCAGTGCTTTCAATGGCAACCTATTTCTTTCTCTGTAAAATCATGGATAAAATATCCCTCACGACCTTTCCATGACAACCTATTTCTCTCTCTTTACAAGGCCATACTTAAAACGTTCCTTACCTCTGTTATTCTATGATCCTATTTCCTCTACTTCCCCCTTTGTTACCCCGCTCTTGTCACACTGTCCCTTCTCTGTCATGCATCACGCCAAGCACGCTCCCACCTCAGGGTCTTGCAAAGGCTGTTCCCTTTGTCTGACATGCTCTTCCTTCAGATACCTGCCTTGTTCACTCTCTTTCCTCCTTCAGCTCTCTGCTCAAGTACCAGTCTCTCAGTGAGGCCTCTCTGCCTCTACTTCCAATTTAATAACATACTATCTGGCATTTCTCTCCCCCTTCTATTTTATTTTCTCTGCAGTTATTGTCATGTAACATACTATTTACTTCACCTACTTATCTTTTTTAAATGTGTTCTTCATCTTTCATGCATTGGAGAAGGACATGGCAACCCACTCCACTATTCTTGCTTGGAGAATCCCAGGAATGGAGAAGCCTGGTGGTCTGCCATCTATGGGGTAGCACAGAGTCGGACACGACTGAAGTGATTTAACAGCAGCAGCAGCAGCATATTTCCTCCAATAGAATGTCTATTCCATAGGGCATGAGATTTACATTTTTTTTTTATTATGGCTGTATCTCTGAGATACAGCCATATAGAAAGTGAAGTTGTTCAGTCGTGTCTGACTCTTTGTGACCCCATGGACTGTTCAGTTCAGTCGCGCAGTCGTGTCCGACTCTTTGCGACCCCATGAATCGCAGCACGCCAGGCCTCCCTGTCCATCACCAACTCCCGGAGTTCACTCAGACTCACGTCCATTGAGTCTGTGATGCCATCCAGCCATCTCATCCTCGGTCGTCCCTTTCTCCTCCTGCCCCCAATCCCTCCCAGCATCAGGGTCTTTTCCAATGAGTCAACTCTTCGCATAGGTGCCCAAAGTACCATGGAACCACCAGGGAATTCCCTATGAATCCTATTTTAATCTAAACAAACTGAAGCTCAAATTCCAGCATATATTAAGTAGTAGAACTGCCCTCAGACAGCGTGACCCCAGAGCCTGTGGTTCCGTGCCCATGGACTGTAGCCTACCAGGATTCTCTGTCCATTAGATTTTCCAGGCAAGAGTACTGGAGTGGGTTGCCATTTCCTTCTCAGGGGATCTTCCTAACCCAAGGATTGAACCTGGTCTCCTGCATTGTGGGTGGACACTTTACTGTCTGAGCCTAGGTGCTCCCTAAATCCCTGTAGAATAAATATATGGACTCAGTGTGTTGGCCTTCACCCTGTTCTGCATAGTTGACCCTCAGAATGCAGGCTTGGGCTGTTTTCTCTCCCACCTCGTAGAGAAAAACTCCCAGAGAGTATGGCCTACAGACAGAAGGGGCAGAGACAGAGACCTGACATCCTGAGGACACTGAGTCGATGGATGCAGCTGTGTGTCCGCTAGATCCAGCCCATTCCTCCCTGGACTTCCCAGTCCCCCTAGAACCTCCTCCTTGGCTTAGCTGGTTTGAGATAGGATCGATTGCTTGCAACAGGATGAACTTTAGACAAGAAAGTCTGGTGCTTGGGGACTGTGCGGCAAGTACTCAAGTCAGGCACTTGTGAGGGGAAGCTAGCCATGGAGGTGAGGGCTGGCATCTTTTCTGCTGAGTTCTCCCCAGAGAGGCAGGGCAGAGTATTCCAGCTAGGAGAGAAAACCTTCTGAGAGCAGGAGCTGAATTTCCCTAGCTCTGCCCTTTGCAAATCTAATGAAGGCAGACCTCACCCAGGGCTACACAGGAAGGAAAATGAAGACTGATTCCAGCCACCTTGGCTTTCTTACTGCAATTGGCAGCAGGAAGGGGTGCTCTGGGCTCTTGAAAGATCTTTAATCATGGTGTCTGAAATCCTAAGCCAGAATCTTGGCTCTGCCATTTCCCCTGGGCAAGTCACCAAGTTTTGCTGGCCTCAGTTTCCTCATCTTAAAGTGAGACGGTTGAAATAAATGACTCCTTAAATTCCTTTCAGCATGATGTTCAACGGTAAGGTAAGTGCATTGTGATTAAGTATGCAGGCTCTGGGGTCACGCTGTCTGAGGGCAGTTCTACTACTTAATATATGCTGGAATTTGAGCTTCAGTTTGTTTAGATTAAAATAGGATTCATAGGGAATTCCCTGGTGGTTCCGTGGTTGGACAGGGCGCTTTCACTCCTGGGGCCTGGGTTCAATCCTTGGACTGTGAACTAATATGCTGAAGGCCTTGAGGTGTCATCAAATTTTTTAAAAATATTAGCACATCCCCAGTGGTACAGCGGATAAGAAGCCGCCTGGTGGCGCTAGTGGTGAAGAACCTGCGTGCCAATGCAAGAAACAAAAGAGATGCAGGGTCAGTCTCTGGGTCCGGAAGATTGCCTGCAGGAGGGCCTGGCGATCCATTCCGATACTCGTGCCTAGAGCTCCCATGAACAGAGGAGCCTGGCGGGCTGCAGTCCACAGGGTCACAAAGAGTTGGACGTGACTGCAGTGCGCCCACACCAATGCAGGGACGGGTTCCTCTGGTGTGGAAAGATCTAAGGGCAACTAAGCTCGTGTGCCACAACTACTAAGCCCGTGAACCTAGCGCCTGTGCTCTGCAACAAGAGAAGCGGCCATGAGGAGAAGACCGTGCCCTGCAACAAAGAGCAGCCCGCACCCGCCTTAACTAGAGAAAGCCCGCACAGCGAGAAAGACCCGGCACAGCTAAACATAAACACATAAATTAAAAAAATAGGATTCATAATAGTACCTATCTCTATTAGTACTATATTATAAGAATTAAATTAGTAGACAATGGCAGCCCACTCCAGTATTCTCGCCTGGACAATCCCGTGGACGGAGGAGCCTGGTAGGCTGCAGTCCATGGGATCACTAAGAGTCGGACACGACTGGGTGACTTTACTTTCACTTTTCACTTTCATGCGTTGGAGAAGGAAATGGCAACCCACTCCAGTGTTCTTGCCTGGAGAATCCCAGGGACGGGGGAGCCTGGTGGGCTGCCGTCTATGGGGTCGCACAGAGTCGGACACAACTGAAGCGACTTAGCAGCAGCAGCAGCAGACCACATAGAGGGCTCAGAAGTGTTTTAGGCACATAGTAAGTCCTCAAGAATACCGGCTACTATATTATTATTCTTTGTTATTATTACTGTTATTGAGAGCATTTTTCCTGGATCTTGAGTGATTTCTGCTCCCATCTCTAAGACTGACCCTCTTCAATGGCAGGGCTTGCAGCCACCTCTGAACACTGACCGTTCTCTCCCCTTCTCTGCAGTGACTGGGAACAGCATTGAGATGGCAGCCCCAGGGCCAGAAGTCAGCTTCCCCTTCTCCTGTGGAAAGGTGGGGCTGGTATCACTCACTTAATTTGGAGAATTTCCATAGCATTTTCCCCACATTTTGCTTGGGTTAGCTTATTTACACCAACCATACATCTTATCACTGTCATAAATTTTTATTCCCATGGACATGTCTAAACTTATGGGTTGAAATAACATAATTTACATGCTGTTTAGTATGCAGATTGGGCTAATCCACTTCTATAAATTCACCACCAGGCCTGTGCAGCCGCCCTCTCTCTGTAGGACCTCAAGCTGATTTGAATATCGCCTCTATTGTGTGGTTGGTGGTGTGAAATGCTTGGGTCAAGAGCCGCCCCATAGGCAGCTGAGCACTGACCCGACAGACTGCCTGTGCCTGCGGTCCGTGGGTGCGGCACACCCCTTCCCCCAGCAGGGGCCTTCTTCCCTGTGGGTCGCTCCCACAGGTCCTCCGGCTGAAAGCTGAGGAGTCACTAGGAGCCAGGTGAGCTCTTTTCTATCTTAGGCTACATCCTGAGATAAGGATTTCAGTGCTAGTGAGTCCAAGGAGTGGGAAGCACGGGTAGGTACAGAAGGGAGGGAGGCAGATACAAGGTGTTGTTGAACCTTGCATGACCTTGGTGACCGATGGATGTGGGTGAGTCGGCTCAGTCCTCTGGGAGCTGCTTGTGAACAGGCCTCAGCCTTGCCCCACCAGGAGAGGAGGGAGACAGGGTGCTGATTCCCCAACTCCCTGCTGACGTTGTCCTAGAGGCTACAACGCCCCACATGTAGCCAGAGGGGACTTCAGGTAAGGGCTGCTGCACTTGATGAAGGATACCCCTGGCTTTTATCTGAATAAAGAATGATGAAGTGGTGGTGGGAGTGGGGACTTCCCTGGTGTATAGTGGCTAAGACTCCATGATACCAATGCGGGGGGCCTGGGTTCCATCCTTGGTCAGGGAACTAGTTCCTGCATGTCACAACTAAGATTTCTCATGCCACAACTAAGACCTGGTGCAGCCGAAATAAATAAATAATAATAATAATAAAAAGAATGATAAGGGGATAAGAATGGGGCACTGTGTTCACAGCCTCTTTCTTGTTTTCAGTTCTGATCTGATTCTGTCACCTGGTTCTGTCACTTCCTGTACATTCCCTCGGGGAGGCCTTTCCTAATGGCGTGTTGGAAACAACACCCTCTCATGTTCTATTCATATCCCCTATTTACTTTTCTTTATAGCACTTATCACTACCTAATGTATTATGTATCTGGGTTTACAGGAAAAGACAGCAAACAAACAAATATTTAATACATCAGGCAGTCAAGAGTACAATAGAGAAAATGCAAGCTGAGGAGGAAGATGAAAGTACGTCATATGGGGATGAGTTGCTATTTTATCTGTGGGGTTGTGTATACCAAGGAGGTTCTCTTTAGTGAGCTGTGGTTGAGCTGAGAGAGACCTTTAGAAAGTGAAGGAGTGAGTCGTGTGAGAAAGCTTTTCAGGCAGAAGAAACAGCAGGTACGAAGGTCCTGAGGCAGGAGCATGTTTGGCTTGAAAGTGAAAGTGTGAAAGTCACTCAGTGTGTCTGACTCTTTGTGACCTCATGGACTGTAGCCCTCTGTTCATGGGATTCTCCAGGCAAAAATAATGGAGGGGGTTGCCATTTCCTTCTCCAGGGATCTCCCTGATCCATGGATTGAACCCAGGTCTCCTGCCTTGCAGGCAGATTCCTTAACGTCTGAGCCACCAGAGTGCAGTGCTTGAGGCAGGAGAGGAAGAAGAGGTTAGACAGTGATGGGGAAGTCTGATAGATGGGAAGGTCTAGATTAGGACTTGGGATTTTGCTGTGTTTATCTATCAGCATTCTCCAGAACCCTTGTTTATTGTTTGTTTATTACAAAAAGTTAGCTCTTATAATTTGGAGGCTAAAAAGTCCCAAGATCTGCTGTTGGCAACTTGGTGGCCAAGTGAAGGTTCTAGTCTATGAGTCTACAGGCTTGAGACCCAGGAAGAGCCAATGTTTCAGTTGGAGTCTGAAGGCAGGAAGACTGATGTCCCTGTGCAAGCAATTAGGCAAGAGTTCCCTCAGCCTTTTTGTTCTATTCAGGCCTTTAAGGGATTGGATGAGGCTCACCAACATTAGGGAGGGAAATCTGCTTTACTTAAGACTCTACTTCTGTTGACTCAAATGTTAAGCTCATCCAGAAACACCCCAAACGGACACAGCCAAAATAATGTTTGACTGAATGCCTTGTCTTTCTGTGGCTCAGTCAAGCTGACATAACCATCACACCCCAAGTGAGACAGAGAGACACTGAAAGTTTTAGTCTAATATGATCAGATTTATGTTTTTAAAAGATCGCTCTGGCTGCTTTGTGAAGAAGAGTGCAAAAGGCAACCGTTTTTAGTGAATTAGACTACTTCAGAGACTACTGCAATAATCTAGGCTAGGGATGTTTGATAGCTTGAACCAGGATGATACTGGGTGGAGGTGGTGAGAAGTGGCTAGATTCTGAATATATTTTGAAGGGAAAACTCATAGGACTCACTGATGAGTTGGAATGCAGGATGTGACAGGAAAGGCACCAGTATGATCCCAAGGTCTTGGGTCTGAGCAGTCAGGAGGTTTGAGTTCCCATTCACTGAGATGAGGAAGACTACTGAAACATCTGGTTTGATCAGGATAAATTAGGTGTTAGTATTTGGACATGCCGAGTTCAACATGTCTTGTTTACTTCCAGGCAGAAACGTAGATTAGGCCACTGGATATATTTGACTGGAATTCAGGGGTGCAATTTTGTTCAGTTTGGTATTCAATAGACACTCATTGAATGAATGGCTGTATGACTGATCAGGTTTATCCCATGAGCCTCCAACAGCCCTCTGTATTACACTAATTTCCTTGGTCCAGCAGGGGACATCAAAATCTCTGCTCCAGAACAAAACCCATTAAGGTGCTGGTCACAAAGCCCTCGCTAATTCTCTGTCCTGATAGAACCAGTGGTTCTCATTGATTTGATCCTTCTTCACGTTGCAACCGCCTTGAAGACCTTTTAAAACATTCTATTACTCCACTCTCCGGTTCTGACTCATTTGATCTGGGTTGGGTCTATATATAAGTAGTTTTAAAAGATCTTCAGATGATTCAAAAACATATCCAGAGGTTGAGAACTATTTTTCTATGCTTTGACTTAACTGTGTGCTGGGACTTTAAAAAAAAGTCAGCTCTTTTGTCAAAGCCTCTAGGCAAATACTGAAATCTTAGGCAGAAATGTTTGAAAAATACCATCAGTTAGAAGAAGAAAAGCTTTAGGTGAAAATATATTTGGCATAATATTTAATAGTTGTAATTTAGAAAGAACAAAATGGAATATTATGCAGCTGGAATAGATGATTTTGTAGACAGTATAGTAACTTGGAAAAACGCTAATGAGAGATCGTTAAGCAAAAAAAAGCAGAATGTCACATTGTGTCTACATTATAAGTGTAACTGTAAAATCATGCATGCATATAAATAAAGTGCTATAGAAGAACAAAGAAAAATGAAAGCAGTAGATTTGTTAGTTTAATAGGATAGTGGATGATGCTTCCTTCTCTTTTGAGTTTTTGTTGTTGTTGGAGGGGAGTATGGGGTTTATTATGATGAGTCTGGGTTTTGTTCTGTTGCAGTAAGTAACAGAAATTTGAAAAATGGCAACATCACTCCAAGCACACAAGCAGATTCCCTGCCTCCCAGGAGAGGCTTTTTTAGAGCCTGAAAGTCCTTAGGCTCTTTTGTTTTACCATCTCTGTGACACTGGGATCAACGTCTGGACTTGTTCGGGAATCTCCTCTTTGCCTGTTAAGTGCCTAACGTGTGCCGGCATAATGGTAGTTACTGGGGCCAGGGGATACATAAATCAATCATTGCTCTGGGAGAGCTCACTGTGAAGAGGGAGAGATTAACACATAAGCAAACATTACATAGGGCTTCTCAGGTGGTTCAGTGGTAAAGAATCTGCCTGCCAAGGCAAGAGATGCAAGAAATGCGGGTTTGATCCTGGGTCGAGAAGAGTCCCTGGAGGAAGAAATAAAGGGCAACCCACTCCAGTATTCTTGCCTGGAAAATGCCATGGACAGAGAGCCTGGCAGGCTACGGTCCATGAGGTACGGAGTCGGGCAGGACTGAGCGACTGAGCATCTGCATGCACGCGCGTGCACACACACACACACACACACACACACATTACAATGATTGTAAGACAATGCCATGAGCGTGATAATACGGTTATGAACAAAGTTCTGTGTAAGCTTAGATAAATTTGCTTCAAGGGAGTCTGGGATGGTAGAAAAGAGGAGGTGATAGTTGTTTTTGATCTTGAAGGATAAGTAGCAGCTCACCAGGTAGAAAATGGGTACGTGTAGGAGGAGGTGGGGAGGAACCAGCTTTCCAAACAGTGTGTAAGAACAAAGGGTTACAAAGGACCTGGAATGTTTAGGAAACAGTAAATAGATTTGGTTGGAACACATTCATTTATTAATTTACTCAACAAGTGATTACTGAGTATTTTTTGTGTCTCAGACATTGGGCTAGATACTGGGGAGACCAAGAATTATTAACCTTTTCTGTGGTTTGAATACTGATCATAATAGTAGCAGATATTTTCTGAGTGTTTACTATATATTAACTCATGTATTCCTCTTAAGAATTGTGTTTTCCCTTACAAGTGATGAAATTGCAAATTAGAGTTTCAAGTACTTATCCACAGCCACACATTTACCATGCAGTGGAGCTCCTCCTTGAGCCTACAGTCTAGTAGAGCAGACAGACCAGGAGACAAATGATCATAACGTGATGAGTCTAGAATGGAGGTCAGGGTAGAGCTTTGGAGAAGGTGATTTGAGTCCTGGAGGGTGAGTGGGCATTCAACATGGAAAGTAGGTATGAGGTAGAAATAGCAAGGGTCCATGGTGATGATGGATGATAGAGGTGGAGAGATTGGTTAGGCCAGTTCATGAAAAGTCCTTGAATGTCCTGCTAGAGAGTTGAGACTTTATTTTCTAAGCAATGGTGAATTAGCAAGTCCTTTTTCTTCTTTTAATCTGAGACTGAGTCACTTGGGCAGTGTTTCTACCACACCAACCGTGAATTCTTAATGACTTGGCCTAATGAGAAGAATGGCATGGATAATCTAAAAATAATGGACAATGGGAAAGGACTTGAGCCTGCTCATGGAGCGTGCCAGGTCATGATTTGCTGTGATGGAGGAACAACTGATTTCTTTGTTCATTAAAGATTATATTCTGGCTGGTGTCAAATCTGCTGTTTGAGAGCACCTGTGGCCATCATGGCAGTCTTAGTATCACAGGGGACTGGAGAAAGAAACTCCCTTCTGACCAAGAGTAGCAGAATAAAAATGTAACTGAGGGTCTGATATGCTAGGGTTTTTCACCAAGCTCGCTGTCCCCCAAGGGGCTGAAGTTGCAAGAATGGTGGAACAGAGAGAAACTTGGAGGTTTCAGGAAAGCTCTGGCTTTGGAATGCAGGGTGCAGAGTGATTAATACTTCGAGTTGCACAGAACAGCTGATGGAGAAAGCTATAAAAATTGGAGTAGCACAGGAAACGTTGACCCTATAGACCACATGCCTGCAGAGGCAATTTCTTCTCACATTTTTATGTGATGATGCAGAGGCATTCTATGAGTAGAATTCACGGGGCCATCAAGTCTATAATCAGGTGCTGGTAAGGGAAGCAAGGGGTTTTGACCCTCCTCTGAGAAGGCTGTCTTGAGACTCAGGTAGAGAGTGTATTACTGTTAGAACCCTTAGTAGCTAAGAGGAAGTTCTTGGTTGAATTGGGAAAGGGACCTATAATAACCATAAAATCCTAAAGTGACTGTGCCCCCTTCTGTATAAGATACAGTCCTGTATACAGAGCCCCAGAAGACTTGAGGTCAAGACCAGCACTGCCACTAACTCACATCATCTCTCTACACTTGTTTCCATCATTGTGAAATGAAAGGGTTAACCAGATGCTGTCTAAACCTCCTCCAGCATTGGTTTGTATATGACCTCCCCCAGTAATAGCTTTCAGTTGTCTCCCACTTGTGGATGCCATTTTATGCATAGAGAAATCAAAGACTTGATAAAAACTGCAGAAGTGCAAATTTGCTCATAACATGGAAAGTTTCAGAGAGCTGGTCAGTACCAAGGGAGTGTTGGACTGGTCTGCTCTGGGGGTAAGAAATAAAGAGATGCATTGTCTATGGAGAACTTTAAAACAGTAATAGAACCAAAGACAAGTCAGTCTGCTTTTTGTTATCACCATGCGTTGACAACTCCAAATATTCCTCCTCACCTGGGTGGACCACTCCCCCACCTCCCTCCTTGATTTGCCACTATTTATCTATATAATTCTTTTTTTATTCATTGCTCTTTCAAGTCCTCTGACTGCATAGGGGGAGAATCTCATCAAGGTGCTAACCCTTTCACTACCACCTCTTATCTTTGACTTGTGTCCAGTAAAGAAGAGATAGGGGGTACTCTGAATCACTTTTTAGCAAGGAGGGTGTACTATAGCTGTGGACTGGAGTGACAGCAAGGAAACAGGGACAGTAAGAGAGGCCAGAACACATAGTGAGGTGTGGAATGGATAGAGTGGTTGGCTTAAGAAGTCAAGTCCAGAGCATGTGGCCTGTGGACAGGGTAGGGACAATTCCCTGAAGGCCTGGGTGTGGCTGGACATGTGGTGCCTGAAGACAGAGCCTGCATCTCAGTTCTGATTTCGCAGTTCCTGCCACTTTCCTCAGGCTTCTCCTGGCCATATCTCAGACAGATTTCTTAGGCATGATCTGCTCTGCACTCCTCACATCACACCACCCACCATCCTTCTCTGGATTGGTTTCCTCCCTGGTCTGCCTGGTGTCTAGAATATGCAGGGAGTTTGCCACCCTTCTGGGGACTCGTGAATTCTGCAGGCCTGGTCCTTGGTGCCCAAACTTCTGTGAGATGGCCCTGCTTCAGGGTGTGTCCACACTGTCCCAGGAGCCTTCTTTGTTTTCTTTTTAAAAATTGAAGGATAGTTCATTTACAATGTTTAGATGTACAGCAAAATAATTTACATATACATTTTTTCTTTTTTAGATCCGGTTCTATTATAGGTTATTACAAGATATTAAATATGGTTTTCTGTGCTATACAGTAGGACCTTCTTGGTTATCTATTTCATATGTAGTAGCTTGTGGCTGCTAATCCCAAACGTAATTTGTCCCTTACCTCCCCTTCCCCCTTTAATAACCATAAATTTGTTTTCTATGTCTGTGAATCTGTTTTGTAAATAAGTTCCTTTGTCTCTTTTAGATTCCAGAAGCCATTCTTGATAGCAGCAAAACCATCTGCACACATTCTATGGGGCTTGATGGGCTGCTCTGGAGAGGAGAGGAGTCTCCCAGGAAAGTATGAGTGTGATTGGGGAAGGAGACTGGAGAAGAGATATAGACCCTTAAAGAGACATCCCTGACAAACTAAATAAAAAGTTGTGTTTTTGTCTTGTTTTGTTGCAAAGTGAGAGCCCAATTTGAAGCAATTAAATTGATAACCAACCCAATCCAATTCTCACCTAACCAGGAGGACTGAGTTCTGGTTTCTCCCAGGTGTACAATTTGCTCAGCAAGGAGATCCAACCAGTCCATCCTGAAGGAGATCAACCCTGGGATTTCTTTGGAAGGAATGATACTAAAACTGAAGCTCCAGTACTTTGGCCACCTCATGCGAAGAGTTGACTCATTGGAAAAGACCCTGATGCTGGGAGGGATTGGGGGCAGGAGGAGAAGAGGACGACTGAGGATGAGATGGCTGGATGGCATCACGGACTCAATGGACGTGAGTCTGAGTGAACTCCGGGAGTTGGTGATGGACAGGGAGGCCTGGCGTACTGCGATTCAGTTCAGTTCAGTCGCTCAGTCATGTCGGACTCTTTGCGACCCCATGAATTCCAGCACGCCAGGCCTCCCTGTCCATCACCAACTCCCGGAGTTCACTCAGACTCACGTCCATTGAGTCCGTGATGCCATTGGTGATGGACAGGGAGACCTGGCGTGCTGCGATTCATGGGGTCACAAAGAGTCAGACACGACTGCGTGACTGAACTGAACTGAACTGAACTGTTGTGCATATTAAGCACTTTTAAGAGGTGAGATGAATTCCTGAAATATGTGAAGGAAAATGATCAGAAGAAGAAACAAAAGATAAAGTTACTTGAGTTCAACTGAGGCACCAGCCTGATCCACCTAGAGAAGCAGACATCATGCAGCTTGTGAGATCTTAGTTCTCTGACCAGGGATTGATCCTGGGTCGTTGGCGGTGAAAGTTCTGAGTGCTAACCGCTGGACCACCAGGGAATTCCCTAGGAAGCACACTTGTAAGAACCAGTGAAAAGGCTAAGGGAAAGGACCTGAGCTGCTGACACACATTTCCTATGAATTCATGGCATGAAATGAAGTGAAAGTCACCCAATCATGTGTTACTCTTTGTGACACTATAGACCATACAGTCCATGGAGTTCTCCAGGCCAGAATACCAGAGTGGGTAGTTTTTCCTTTCTCCAGGGAATCTTCCCAACCCAGGGATCAAACCCAGGTCTTCCACATTGCAGGCAGATTCTTTACCAGCTGAGCCAGAAGGGAAGCCCGAGAATACTGGGGTGAGTAGCCTATCCCTTCTCCAGCAGATTTTCCCAACCAAGGAATTGAACCGGGGTCTCCTGCACTGCAGGCAGATTCTTCACCAACTGAGCTATCAAGGAATCCCATTCATGGCATGCTGCTGCTACTGCTGCTAAGTCGCTTCAGTCGTGTCCGACTCTCTGTGACCCCATAGACGGCAGCCTACCAGGCTCCCCCATCCCTGGGATTCTCCAAGCAAGAACACTGGAGTGGGTTGCTATTTCCTTCTCCAATGCATGAAAGTAGTTAAATAAGCAGGGTGACAATATACAGCTTTGACGTACTCCTTTTCCTATTTGGAACCAGTCTGTTATTCCATGTCCAGTTCTAACTGTTGCTTCCTGACCTGCATACATATTTCTCAAGAGGCAGGTCAGGTGGTCTGGTATTCCCATCTCTTTCAGAATTTTCCACAGTTTATTGTGATCCACACAGTCAAAGGTTTTGGCATAGTCAATAAAGCAGAAATAGATGCTTTTCTGCGATTCATGGGGTTGCAAAGAGTCGGACATGACTGAGAGACTAACTGAACTGAACTGAGTGGCAACATATTCCCTATTGTCTATTTAGTTCCTAATTATTATCCTAAGATGATTTATTTATTCTGGCAGGAAGTGAAAAGGAAAGGACAGTTTCCACTGGAGTTTGCTTGGCTTCTTTAACCCTTTCCTTCCTGATTATAAAAGCCACACATGTTTAATGTAGAAAGTTTGTTATTGTTGTTCAGTTGCTCAGTCTTGTCCAGCTCTTTGTGACCCCATGAACGACAGCATGCCCAGCTTCCCTGTCCTTCACCATTTCCTAGAGTTTGCTCAAACTCATATCCATTGAGTTGGTGATGCCATCCAACCATCTCATCCTCTGTTTCCCACTTCTCCTCATGCCCTCAATCTTTCCCAGCGTCAGGGTCTTTTCCAAGGAGTTGGCTCTTCACATCAGTTGGCCAAAGTATTGGAGCTTCAGCTTCAGCATCAGTCCTTCCAATGAAAGTTTAGGAAATGAATATTTCAGGTTAAAATAGCAACTTCCTGCACCAGAGACCACCACTGCCACCCTGCAGCTGTTGTTCCAAGAGTATGACTGGGAGTGGGGCATCCTTGTTGTGAGAGTTTGCTTCCCTGGTTCAGTTCCCACTTTCACTGGAGGCCCCTGTGGCATGAGCTTCTCTGGAGCTGGTGGAAGGGAGGTTTTCAGCTCTTGCCCAGGCCCTGTCCCAGCCCAGAAGAAACTCCTGGCTATTCCTCAGATGGTTCCCTAAAGGTTGGGATATAGTGCTTGTTCTGGCTCTCTGGCCTCTGTGCTACAGTCTTTGGAGCTGTGGCTTTTGATTTTCTTTTGAAATCTTCCTTCTTGCTTGCTGTTGGCAAACTTCATGTTTACACACACTCACACACATACAGAATTTCTTCATTTTTTAACAGAGTCAGTTCAAACACATTTCATTTACAGATATTGATTTATAATGTCATACAGTATTAGAAAGTCATAGTAGACATTTATCATTTCTTAGGGCAGCTCAGCAAGCCATACCCTGATTCTAGTTTTGGAAATCCTGTCTTGGGTGCAGATCCTTCTTCCTTCATGATGGAAGGCAAAAGGGAGACTCTCTCTCCCAGCCCCAGGGCAATTAGGGAGCTGGACCATGACCTTGGCTCAGTTGCCCAGGATCTACCGTCTCCCATGCTGGATCTTGAGGGAGCCATGCGAAGGTTCAGGAATGGTTCAGACATGATTTATGGTGGTGACAGAGATTTGGCACTGGGCCATTGGTTTTGTGTATCTCCGGGTGGCAGTGGCCTGTGACATCAGGGACACTGTCCTGCCCAGATGGGTCTGAGGATGACCTGGTCATTCCTGCTGGTCATCCTGGCTTTTGGACGAGTCTCAGAGCCTGATTCTCTAAAATTCTGTTGATTCTGAGGGCTATTTGATGTTCTTCAAAAATATTAATTTTCTCTTAACATTAGCCAGACTGCTTTTAACAACCCTAATTTATACCATTTGATTTTTGTCTTAAAGATTCAAATGCTACTTAGCATATGTCACAACATAACAATTTGAATTTCTTTTGTGGTTTGTAACCTCTGCTTCCTCAGGCCACATAGGTGGGCAGAGGGAGACGAATGGAGGGGACAAAAATAAAAATACAACAGTACTCCCGTGGCTTCACTCTTAGCTGAAATGGCAGGGAACTCCAGGCCTTCCTTCCAGGATCCTTCACAACATTTCTGGGCTTCTAGCTGCCTGGTACCTGGCCCTGTGTCTCCTCTGTTGACCATCCTGGGGCTTCCTTGGGGCTCTTGTGAGTTTTTCTTCTTCTACCCCCATCTGTCTTTGAGCTGCCTGATTTGCTCAAATTATATTCACTAATCAATTACTCAAGCTGGTTCTTCTTTTTGAAGAGACCTGGCTACTTCAAGTATTGTTCTGGGCTATTATCTGGGCTTCAGAAATGGCCATGAACTCAGTGGTGATGTCATGGGCGAATGCTACCATCTCTTTCTGGAGCCTGTCTGCCCAAGTCTTTTGTTCTGTGTCATTCCAGTTCCATCTATACCCAGGGAAATTTTTTCAAGTCTCATGATCTTATCTCAAGTCTTACCCACTGTGATCTGGCAACGTGCAGGGGAGAGAGAAGGTTATCTGGTAGTGCATCTAAGAGTTGGAGCAGGAGCAATGTCAAGAGATCCACCCATGCACAGTGGGGAAAGCCAGTGCAGCAGACAGAAGACAGCACTAAAAGGGTTGTGTTAAGGATAATGGGCCCAGAAAGATCCTGCTTCAGGTCAGAATAAGGGGCAAGAATGTGGTTTTCTCCAAGCTCCTAGGTCTCACAAGATCTCCGCAGCAAAGAACAGGAGTCCAGGTAGGTAGACAGAGAAGCCGTGTCCTAGACACTCAGGGAAGTTTTGCAGCCAAGAGTGTGGGAAGTGAATAATCCTGGGTTGGGATGAGAGGACTGATGTGCAACTAGGACAAATAGACTTTTACTCAAGCCTTGTCTGTATTCTAGGAATTCCAGCTCTAAATAGTTTATGGTTAGGAAAGTTTGGGCATCATGGGATTCCAAATCTCTCTTTTGGAGATTTATATTTTGCATTTCTATACACGAGGTTCTGAGTCATAGAATTGCAAATAAAACAAAACCTGTTTGTTATTTTTGTTCCATCACTAAATTGTGTCTGACTCTTTGTGACCTCATGGACTACAGCAGGCCAGGCTCCTCTGTCCTCCACTATCTCCCTGAGTTTGCTCAAATTCATGTCCATTGAATTGGTGATGCTATTTAACCATCTCATCCTCTGCTGTCTCACTTTCTTTTGCCTTTGATCTTTTCCATCATCAAGGTCTTTTCCAGTGAAAAAGAGAGTAGTAAAATACGTTACAAAGTAGAATATTAACAGTCCTTCTGAAGTCTCACTATGTGTCTCTCCTGGTTCACATTCCTCTCCTTTTTTCAGAAGTGACTCCAACATATCACTATTTTATCACTATTGCATGTATTCTCAAACAATATATTGTTTAGTTTCACCTCCTTTAAATATTGTACCAATTTGGAATCATCCTCTTTGTAATATTCTGTGAATTGCTTTATCTTATCTTCCCCACCCTTTTATTTATTTTTTTTTACATTTTGAAGATTTTTTTTTTCCGTTAAACATTATATTGCTGAAATTTATCTTGTTGATGTGTTCTGGAGTTTCTTTTCATAGTCGCTCAAAATTCTTTGTATGAATATATCATAGGCTATCCATTTTCCTGATTGAATATTTGGGAGTATTTCCATTTTTCCCTTTTTTGCTATTACAAACAATCCTTGTGAGAACATTCTCATGCATTCTCCTATGTGTACAGACAAATTTCTCTATGATAAATCCCACAGTGTGTATATTGCTGGGTATGGAGGGATATGTATCATTGCCTTTACTACTAGAAACTGTTTTCCAACATGTTTGTACCAATTTACAATCCTGCTGCTATTCACATACTTGCCAACACATAATTTCACATTGTTATTTTTTTATACCCTGGTGGGTGTGAAAAATCTCATGGATTTTACTCCCATTTCCTGGATTTTCCACCCTCACCCCCATTTTTCCAGCCTTCTCTACATATATGGCCTTGGAAACAAGTTACTGTTGAATTAAAATGAATATGGTGTGAGTTACTAAATAGGCTTGTAACTGAAAGACAAAAATACCAAGTATATAATTCACTCTTCTTTGTTACAGGCGACTTTGGCTAACTTCAATGGAAAAGAAACTTGGGGTGGAATATCAAAGTAAACACAGTACTCACAGGAAGCTCAGGGAAAGGACAGGACCAGAGGCCGAGAAGACGAACAGGAAGCACAGAGGCTTCACCTCCACAGGACCTGTCTGGTTATGAACCGCCACTGCTTACACCGTGGTGCCAGGGGGCGTACGAAGGTGATACTATTGAATGCTGTTGCCTCTGGAGTTCCCACAACTCAATTTCTCTTCTATTTTATGCCAGGAAATTTGGGCATATCAATTTCATTTATTATACACTATTGTAGAGTCCATATTTCAGTCAACACTGCAAATTGTTAGAGGCATTTCTAACTGCTAAAGCTAATGCATTAAATAAAAATCTCAGCTAAGTTTTCCTTATTAAGAGTTATATACCATCCTCCCTGAACTTTACTTCCATACATATTTCTTGGGTTTCCAATAATATAAGTGAACAGAAACATGCAAGACTTTTGATACGTATAAGCTGTTGTCTCTTGTACGATACTTTTACTGAGATGTGATTATAGTTACAAATCTGGAAATAGCAGGTGTGTATGGGGTGACTTTTAGTAGTGTAAGAATGCCTTGAAAGGCAGCTTCCTCAGTGAGGGTATTACAAGGGTTGGCTAGTCTCCCTGGGCAAGGTGGAAGTAACTGTTTCTTTGGCAAGGATGACTTGGGGGCTGGCAGTGGTTTAGTTTCTTAGATTTTTCCAAGTCCACTGAAATGTTTCCATTCAAAGTCAAGTTCTTTTTCTTTTTTAACACATTAAACATTTTTATTTATTTATTGTTTTTGGCCATGCTGGTTCTCTGCTGCTACATGGGCTTTTCTGTAGCTTTGGCAAGCAAGGGCTACTCTCTAGTTGCAGTGTGCCGGCTTCTCATTGTGGTGGCTTCTCTTGCTGTGGAGCGCAGGCTCTAGGGCGTGCAGGCTTTGGTAGTTTCTGTGCCTGGGCTCATTAGTTGTGGCTGCCAGGCTCTAGAGCACAGGCTCATGAGATGTGGCGCATGGGCTTAGTTGCTTTGAGGCATGTGGGGTCTTCCCAGATCTGGTATCAAACCCATGTCTCCTGAACTGACAGGTGGATTCTTCACCACTGAAGCACCAGGGAAGTCCCAAAGTCTCAAGTTCTACTCCTTCAGAGTCAAGTCCTATTTTTTACAAAGGAAAATTGGTGAAGCTATGAATTGGACTTGTATTGTAATTCTGCAACATACACATGACATTTGGAATTTTCTTTCCAACCACATACGCTCTGTGGCTACAAGAATTTAGAGATAATATTAGTGGTGCCATAGACCCGCTCTAGTTCTCTTTCAGCTTTATGCTGGAAGTTTAAATCTTTAAATTTATCATTTTCTCTGTGTAAACTCTCAGTGTGGGTCAGAAATAGCTAGCCTACCTCAGTTTCTATAAGTCATCATCTCTGTCATAATGGTCAAGTGCAGCCTCCTAGCCTTCTAAACCCTGCCCGTTAATAAGCGCAGCATTCTAAACAGCCATGAGTGATGACGTGAGAAATCCAAATGGCACTGCAAGTTGTGGATTTACAGTAAGAGCTTACTATAAGAGATTGTGATTGCACTTAAGCACAAACAGGCCAGCCACTCAATTCCAAAACTTCATTACTGAAGCACTCTTCCTCAGTTCAGTTCAGTTCAGTCGCTCAGTCATGTCTGACTCTGCGACACCGTGAATCGCAGCACGCCGGGCGTCCCTGTCCATCACCATCTCCCGGAGTTCACTCAGATTCACGTCCATCGAGTCAGTGATGCCATCCAGCCATCTCGTCCTCTGTCATCCCCTTCTCCTCCTGCTCCCAATCCCTCCCAGCATTAGAGTCTTTTACAATGAGTCAACTCTTCGCATGAGGTGGCCAAAGTACTGGAGTTTCAGCTTTAGCATCATTCCTTCCAAAGAAATCCCAGGGCTGATCTCCTTCAGAATGGACTGGTTGGATCTCCTTGCAGTCCAAGGGCCTCTCAAGAGTCTGCTCCAACACCACAGTTCAAAAGCATCAATTCTTCAGCGCTCAGCCTCCTTCACAGTCCAACTCTCACATCCATACATGACCACAGGAAAAACCATAGCCTTGACTAGACGGACCTTAGTCGGCAAAGTAATGTCTCTGCTTTTGAATATACTATCTAGGTTGGTCATAACTTTTCTTCCAAGGAGTAAGCGTCTTTTAATTTCATGGCTGCAGTTACCATCTGCAGTGATTTTGGAGCCCCAAAAAATAAAGTCTGACACTGTTTCCACTGTTTCCCCATCTATTTCCCCTCTCCCTAGGAAAGAGAAATAAAGAAACCACTCTAGGTATTTTGAATAAAGGGAATTCAACTTAGGGAAATGGCTGAACATTTGTTAAAGGTGCAGAAGGAGAAATAGAGGTCCGGAGGAGTATAGAGGAAGAAGGAGATGATATCTAAGGATAAGAAGCTTCGGATATCCCTGATTGAAACCCATTACAGCACCTGCCGCAGTCTTATTGGAGAAACTATCTCAGGTGGTTCTGGACCAACTGGTGGTTGGTCAAAAGGTGTTGTCTTGACCAGGACTGGAACCAGGAAAAAAGATGAAGCTTTGGTCCAGGCTTCAGGAGTTAAAATTCTCCCCGCTTTTCCTGTTCCTATAACCAACGACTGCCACACTATTGGAGCCCAAAGCAAGAATCTTTCAGCTTGTCCTTTCTGATTTTCCAACAGTAACTTTAGATTCCCAGTAGTAGCTGATTCTAAAAGAGAGCCAGCTGGCAATGGAAGCTGGGAAATGTGGTTTGTAGACTTCAAGCCCCAGCAGTACAGAACACAGTATAAAAGTGCAGGCGTGGAATTGAGAAACATGATTGAACCAATGGCACATATGGTCATGAGGCAGACTGGATTGTAATTTTCATTCTTATGCTACATTTGTTAGTTTCTAATCTGCTATACTCTGATACAAAAAAATTAAACAAGGGAGAGACAACACACACACACACAACAAAAAATAAATTCGTTAACTTCTTTTTTTATATAAATTTATTTATTTTAATTGGAGGTTAATTACTTTACAATATTGTATTGGTTTTGCCATACATCAGCATGAATCCACCACAGGTATACACGTGTTCCCCATCCTGAACCCCCCCTCCTCCCTGTACCATCCCTCTGGGTCATCTCAGTGCACCAGCCCCAAGCATCCAGTATCATGCATTGAACCTGGACTGGCTTAAACGTTTCATTACTGATAATTTCGAACATGTACAAAGTAGAATAATTTAATGACTTCTCATGCCTCTACAGCTAGTTGGCAATGATCGGCTCATAAGCAATCTTGTTTTACTTATATACCATACTAACCTCTCTCTTTTTTTTGAAGCAGATACCATACATCATATCATTTAATAATACTAATGAAAAAGTGAAGTGAAAGTGAAGTCACTCAGTCCTGTCTGACTCTTTGTGACCGCCATGGACTACACAGTCCATGGAATTCTCCAGGCCAGAATATTGGAGTGGGTAGCCATTTCCTTCTCCAGGGGATCTTCCCAACCCAGGGATCAAACCTAGGGGGCATCAAAATCCAGTAAGTATTTGGATATCTAACTTTCTCTCAATGCCCTCTTCCAACAGTTTGTATGGATTCAGTTCAGTTCAGTTGCTCAGTTGCATCCGACTCTTTGTGACCCCATGGACTGCAACATGCCAGGCCTCCCTGTCCATCGCCAACTCCTGGAGTTTACTCAAACTTACATCCATTGAGTCAGTGATGCCATTCAACCATCTCATCCTCTGTCATCCCCTTCTCCTGCCTTCAATCTTTCCCAGCATCAGAGTCTTTTCAAATGAGTCAGTTCTTTGCATCAGGTGGCCAAAGTATTGTATGGATTGTATGAATTAGGATTCAAATTAAATCCATACATTGATACTAGTTGGAATGTCTTTTTAATTTATATTTTCTCCTCCATTCTGTACTCCCACCTCCAGAAGTTTCTGTGTCTCAAGAGCTGGGTTGTCTGTCCTATAGATTTCGTCATGGTCTGAGTTTTAGTGATTGAATTCTCATGGTATAATTTAGCATGTTCTTCTATGCTTATATTTCCAGGACATTGGTAGATGGATATAGAGATTTGATCAGGTTTATATTTTATATCTTTGGGAAGACTATCATGGGTTTTAAAATTCATTATGCAATTCTAAAATTTATCTTTTTTCTTTAATTTATAACTGAATTTGTGCACAGAGAGCACTGTCTATATGTACCAATTCTCTAAACATTTTGAAGGTTGCTTTTTAGTCATATACACGATAAATTTCCATCACTGTTCCATGAATATATTAGAAGAATGCATGTTATCCAAATGTTGAGTGCAATATTCTATTAGTTATTTATTAGATGAAACTTGTAAATTATATTGCTTGCTGATTTTTGGCTATCCTATCAATGTTTTGAGAAGGTATGTTAAAAACCTCTCATTGTAATAATGAATTAGCAAATCCCTCTTTAAAACTCTTACAATATTTGCTTTATGTATTTTGAGCTATGTTTTCTGTGCCTACAAGATTAGATTTGTAATGTATTCTGGTGAATAAAAATTTTTATTAATATATAGCAATTCTCTTTACTTCATTTTTATGTACTTATATTACAGTTACATCTCTATTCAAAAGAATATAACTGAATTCTTAAAAAATTGAGTTATAGTGTTTATTCCATTTACATTTGGTGTGATGAATGATATACTTCAAATTATTTTTGCCTATTTTGTTCCTATTTGTTTAGATTTTTAAGGATTTCTTTATCAGATTATGAATTTTTTTTCTATTCTTACTTTCCTGTGAGTTTTTTATCTTGGAGTTTATTTTTTTTCCCCAGAGACTTTTAAACTTACTGCTGCTGCTGCTGCTGCTAAGTCACTTCAGTCGTGTCCGACTCTGTGCGACCCCATAGAAGATGAGCCTATTATTTTCTTCATTAATCTGTTGATGTGATGACTTGACAGATTGATTTTCCGGTGTTAAACCAGCTGTGCATTCTTGAAAGAAACTCAACTTGGTCGTGACTTTTTACTTTTAACATTTATTTGTGTCTCTTTTTCTCTCCCTTTTCTTATTTGGAGGTTTATTGACTCTTTAAAAACAATAACAAACTTTGGCTTAGTTTATTCTATTTTGTGTTTGTATTTTTTTTTTTTTGATTTTGACTCAAACCTTTATTATTTCATCTCTTTTCCATTAATGGGTTAATGTTTAAGAAAACAACTGTAAAAAACTTCTTGTGGTAGATAATTTAATTAATTTTTAGTCTTTCTTGTTTTCTAAGCTTTTTTGGAGGTGTTGCTTTAGCTGTATCTTGTTAATTTTGACATGTAGCATTTTCACTATTATTAGTATTAAAATATTTTCTGAATTGCTTTTTAACTTTTCTTCTTTGATCTACAGACTATTTAAAAGTATACTGGTTAACTTCTAAACAGTTTTTACCATTCTTACTATTGATATATAGCTTAATTGCATTGTGATCACAATCTGTATTGTTTTAATCTTTTGAAATTTTTGAAACTTAGAGCCATTATATATTCTTGTGCTTTTGTAACTCTTCCATGTATGCTAGGAAAGATTTTGTATTATGCAGCTATTGAATATAGTATTCTGTATATGTCAGCTAAGTCAAGCTTCTCAATTTACTATTAAAATATTTTATAGCTTTACTGAATTTATTTGTTCAATTATGGAGAGAGGAATGCTAAAATATGCTATTATGATGTGATTTGTCTTAGAATTTCTCTTGTAGTAGTGTCAATATTTACGTTCTGTATTTTTAAATTAAAAAAAAAATCTGTATTTTTTCAAAAGCAGGCCTATGACAGATTGAGAAGAGTGTGTGTTTCAGAAAAAGTGGAGGAAGGAGTCAGAGTATTATTTATAGATACAAAGACTATCCTTAAATGTTTAAATTTCAGTTGAAATGTGTCTGGCCCACCTCACTAATGTTACCTGGCTGATCTACCTTGGGTTAATATATTTGCATATATCTTTTAGGAACTTAAGAATAATGTAAAGTGCTTCTTTGCCTAATGAGAAAGATTTATTTCAAGGATCTGCTTTGTACTTTGTCATTACAAGGTAGCAATGACGCAGGACACACTAAGCTTATTCTTTCACTTTTTCTCCTCCTTCTATATGGGACTTCCTGGTTCTTTGTGTGCACATTTCCACCTTTATCCAGATAATTGCTTATGGTTGCTGAAGTGGGGAAGGAGCAGGGAAAGATGTATAGCCACGTCCCTTTGCTATTCATCTGAAACTATCACAACATTGTTAATCGCCTATACCTCAAATTAAATAAACAATTTTAAAAAATTTGAGAAGAAGAAGAAGAAGAAAAAAAAGAAAACCAAAGAGTTTTGCTTTGCCAAAACCTTGGGGAGCTTGAGACGTTTAGGGCATGAGCCACTCGCGTCTCCTTGCATGGCCTTGCAATAAACCTTTCTCTGCTCCAAAGAAAAAAAAAGAAGAAAAAATTTTAAATATGAATATAAAATTATACACTGCTTAATAAATCCTCAGTGAACCAAGCATCCTTTAACAACATAACATGAACAGGAAAGAAACTGCCTGACAATTCAGTCTTTTCAATGCCAAGAGTAGTAGTGGCATCTGGGAAAGTAAGCATAGTGCCGTTTGTCTCGTGTCTTTGACAGGTCTGTCTGAACTGGAATCCTGCTGAGGAGCAGACCAGTTCTCATCACCACTACCCACCACACCTGTTCCCCACGCAACGTTTCCCACACACTTACATAGAAATGCACACAACCTAAAATGAGAAGAGTAGAGCCTGAGTCTCAGAAGCAGGAGTTCTTTGTGTCAGTGTGTTCTGTTTTGAGACCATGTTATTAGGTAACACAAATTTAGCATTATATATTTTTGGTAAATTGAACTTATTATTATTATTAAGAGCTGCTTACTTTTTATATTGCTTTACATATTAAAATTTATTGATTAATATTCATATAGTTGCACTAATTTGGGGGATTTTTCAGCTTCATTGAGATACAATTAACATATAAATTGTTCAGGCTTAAGGTGAACAATGTGATAATTTGATACACATATAAATTGTGTTATAATTACCACCATAAGGCTAGTTACACATCTATCACCTCATATTAAATTTGTGTGTGTGTGTGGTTGAGAGCATACTCTATTAACAACATTCAAATGTGTAATTCAGTATTGTTAGCTATATAGTCACCTTGCTGAATATTAGTGAACTAGTGAAGTTGCTCAGTCGTGTCCGACTCTTTGCGACCCCGTGGACTATAGCCTACCAAGCTCCTCTGTCCATGGGATCTTCCAGGCAATAGTACTGGAGTGGGTTGCCATTTCCTTCTCCAGGGGATCTTCCCAATCCAGGGATCAAACCCGGGTCTCTCGCATTGTAGACAAGACGCTTTACTATCTGAGCCACCAGGGAAATCCTGCTGAATATTAGATGTACCAATTTTTTAAAAGAGAAATTTCTGAAATATAACTTACAGTGAAAGTGAAAGTTGCTCAGTCGTGTCCTACTCTTTGTGAGCCCCATGGACTATATAGACCATGGAATTCTCCAGGCCAGAATACTGGATTGGGCAGCTTTTCTCTTCTCCAGGTGATCTTCCGAACCCAGGGATTGAACCCAGGTCTCTGCATTGCAGGCGGATTCTTTACTAGCTGAGCCACAAGGAAAGCCCAGGAGTGCTGGACTGGGTAGCTTATCCCTTCTCCAGGGGATCTTCCCTACCCAGGAACTGAACTGGGGTCTCCTGCATTGCCGGTGGATTCTTACTAACTGAGCTATCAGGGAAGCCATAACTTATAGTAGACTACTCAAATTTAAAATGCATAATTTGATGTTATGGTATTATATAAATATCCATGAAATCATCACCACCATTAGGATAACTGATTTTTATATGATCTTTGATTCTTTTTTTCTCTCTTCTTTTCTTATTGGGTAATTTTATTGGTATGTCTTCAAATTCATTCATCTTTTCTTCAATGTCTAATCTGCTCTTAATCCCACCCAGTATATTTGCATCTCACATATTTCAATTTTTATTTCTAAAAGTTCATTTGGGATCTTTTTTATAGCTTCTATGTCCATAGTTAGTTTTTAAATATATGACATACATATTTTAATGTCCTTTTATGCTAATGCTAACATTTGTGTCAATTTGGATCAGTTTTGATTGACTGACTTTTCTCCTCACTATGCATTATATTTTTCTGCTTCTTAGAATGCCTGGTAATTTTCTTTAGGATGCATAAAATACATTATGTATTATCCCTTGTTTGATGTTGATTATTTTAGTATTTCTGCAAATATTCTTGAACTTTTCTCTAAGATGCATTTAAACTACTTGGAAACCAGTATTTTCAGATCTTGTTTTATGATATATTAGTTGAGAACAGAATGATGCTCAGTCTAGGGTTAATTATTTCCCTCTGTTGAGAAAAGATTCTTCTGTGTACTTAGTTCAGCATGACATTTGAGGTTTTCAGTCTGGCTAGTGAGAATGAGCACTGTTCTCAGCTCTATGTGATTGCTGGGTGCTGTTACCTCTGATCCTTTCAGGTGGTTCTTTACCTGACTCTGGGTAGTTTCCTCGCTGTGTACACTGATCAGTATTCGTTTGAATGCTATCAGCTCAGTTTAGTTCAGTTCAGTTGCTAAGTCGTGTGCAACTCTTTGCGACCCCATGAATTGCAGCACGCCAGGCCTCTTGTCCTTCACCAACTCCCAGAGTTCACCCAAACTCATGTCCATCGAGTTGGTGATGCCATCGAGCCATCTCATCATTTGTCATCCCCTTCTCCTCTTGCCCCTAATCCATCCCAGCATCAGGATCTTTTCCAATGTGCTGGGGTCCAGCCCCGGTGGATCCAGGGAATTCAAAGCAGGGACAGTGTTGGCGTCTTAGAAAGAATTATTTATTTAGATATATAAGATTAGGAAATAATAGTATAGTAGGGAAATTTAGTGGAGAAAAGAGGCTGAATAACTTGGTTCATGTGGAAAGCTCCAGACAAGGAGCTTGCACCGCTACGCAGGGCCACAGTCGCCCGCTTGAATAGCAGAGTGCCCTGCCTTGGGCTCCCTCTCACACGGGTCTCAGAAGCCCGGGCAAGTAAGTAGACTCGGTGAGCCTCCACACCCCAGATGGAAATTCAGCCTGAAATTAGAGGGAGGGAGAGGGAGCAAGAAAGAATCAACACAGGGGAGGGCAGGCTTGTGCAAAAACCCCTCCTCCTTTATTGTTTAAAAAGTGTTTATATACCCTAAATTTTACATAATGGAAGATACAGAGTCATGCAGAGGCAGCAGTCCTGACCCTTTCCGTATATCTTTTTGTATACAAAAGTTCTCAGGTGATTTACATTATCTTCTAGCCCAGAGGCTTGTTAACACTTTTTGGCTCTCTTCTTTAATGAATGTTAATCTAATTTCCCCTGAAGTGTTTTTCTTTAATCTGCATCTCCTTAAAGCACTAAAGTTACATCCCTATAGAACAAAGGTGCAGTNTGGGAGCAAAGGGGTGTTCCAGGCTGATTGGCATTTTATCAATATGCCTAGTTTAAGGAGCCGCTGAATGTGAGGGCGGATCCCATCTCTAGCCTCTTTGTTCATCGGGTACTGGCGGACAGACACGGGGGTAGAGGAGGCCTTAACTTCTATCACCATGGGGGGTTGCCTGACTGCCATCCCCATGCCAGAGACTTTGGCCCAGGCTAGAGGGGTCTTAGCCAGCCACTCCTGCATGTCAGTGATCTCTGGGAAGGGGCCTTCGAACAGTCTGTGTTCATCTTCCAGGTTTAAAGTCAGAACCTGTAGTGGCCTCCCCACTCCGTCTGTCACTGTGGTGCCTTCAGTGAGAAAATGTATCTGGGCCCCTACTTTTGTGAGTAAGTCCCACCCCAGCAGGGGGTATGGGCATTCGGGGTTATCAAGAACGAGTGGGATACCCGGCCCACACCGAGGTCCACTGTTCTTCGGGTAGTCCATGGATATTGACGATACCCCGTAGCGCCCTGTACCCAGGCCTTTTTAGTAGATAATTTCTCTTCCGGCTGTAGCAGGACCGAATGTTGGGCTCCTGTGTCTACCAGAAACTGCACAGGCTTCCCCTCCACCTTGAGAGTTACCCTAGGCTCGGGGAGGGGATCCGAGCCCCATCTTCCCTAATCTTCTTCTTCGAGAGTAAGGATTTTATCGGGGGTGGAAGGCCTTCCCCTCTTCTTTTTGGGGCAGTCTTTGAGCCAATGCCCTGTCTCTTTGCAGTACACACACTGATTTTTATCTAGAGGTGGCCTATTTCTTACTTTGCTTTTCCCGCGATCTTTGTCTTCAGCTCCATCTCTCTACTCTCTCTTATTACCGTAGCTAAAATCCTAGTCAAATTTTACTGTGTCCACCAGAAACTGTGCAGGTTTTCCCTCCACCTTGAGAGTTACCCTAGGCTCGGGGAGGGGATCCGAGCCCCATCTCCCCTAATCTTCTTCTTCTTCGAAGGTAAGGATTTTATCGGGGATAGAAGGCCTTCCCCTCTTCTTTTTGGGGCAGTCTTTGAGCCAATGCCCCGTTTCTTTGCAGTACGCACACTGATCTTTATCTAGAGGTGGCCTACTTCTTGCTTTGTTTTTCCCGCGATCCTTGTCTTCAGCTCCATCTCTCCCTTTACCCTCTCTTATTACTATAGCTAAAATCCTAGTCAAATTTCTTTCTTGTCTCTTTTCTCTTTCTAGCTCACGTTGATCTTGTTCTTTTCTTTTTTTCTCTTCCTTTTCTTCCTCCGTCTCTCTCTTATTAAACACTTTATCTGCTTCCCTAACTAGATCCTGGAGGGAAAAACCTTGCAGCCCATCTAGTCTCTGCAGTTTCTTTCTAATGTCTGAGGCTGACTGGTCAATAAAAGACATTGCTACAGTTGCCCTATGTTCCTTGGATGTAGGATCATAGGGAGTGAATCGTTTAAATGCCTCCATTAATCTATCTAGGAACACAGTCAGCGACTCAGTGGGCCTCTGAGTCACTTCTCTTACCTTAGCCAGATTTGTGGGGTGCTTTGCTGCCCCTCGGAGACCCGCCACCAGAGCCTGGAGATAGACCCTCAGGTGCTCCCTACCTGCTGGAGAATTGTAGTCCCAGTTGGGTCTTGTCAGTGGAAAACCAGCATCTATTTCATTTGGCAATGCCGTAGGGTGCCCATCGTCTCCGGGTACATTTTTCCGGGCTTCCAGCAACACTCACTGCCTTTCCTCAGTTGTGAGGAGGATCTGCAACAACTGCTGACAATCATCCCAAGTGGGCTGATGCGAAAAGACAATAGACTCTATCAAAGCTGTTAGTGCCTGCGGATTGTCAGAAAAAGAAGGGTTATGGTTTTTCCAGTTAAGAGGTCTGAAGCAGAAAACGGCCAGTACTGGAGTGGCCGATTTCCCTGGTTATCGGGGGGCCATATTCCCGGAGGGGGAGAGCAATAGATTCCGGGGTGTTTGCTCGGCGGCTTCTTGTTCCAGCCGCCGGGCCGAGTTCCTCCTCCTGGGTAGGCTCGGATGGTGCTGTCGGCTGGGCCACCGACTGAGCTCCTGGGGCCGCAGGGAGTGGCCCTCCTGAAGGGACCAGGGCCCGAGGATATGATGGGGGAGGGTCTAGGAATAAAAGGCCAGTCTGGGTATCCGGGTATATCTTTTTAGCAGGAGCCTCTGCTTTCGTCGTAGATTTCAATGCGAGAATCTCCGCAGCTGGTCCTGGTTGGACTCCTGTGGAAAGAACAAAAGGCCGGACCCATTCCAGGGGAGAGAGAACCAGGTCTTCCCATACACTAATATAGGGTACCTGGTCAGGATTCCCGTGAGGTCGGGGGGTAAAGATTACAGCCCTAACTAGATTAATCTGTTCTAAAGAGAAGGATCCTTCAGGTGGCCATCCTGTCTGGAAATCAGGCCATTCTGCTGAACACAAGGTCCGCCACTTCCCTTTCTTTACCTCAACTGAAAGATTATGAGCCCTGGCCTTAACTTCAGTCCAATGATCTATAGTCAATGACAAGGGGGTAGTCACTGTCTGTCCCATCGTCGAGTCGTCACTAAAAAGACAAGTCAGGAGAGAGACAATAGAGCCCATAAGAGTGACAAAAGGACGAGACAAAGACGGCCGCCACGGGTCTGCCCACGAACAGAAAAAGCTACTGATGGGAGCCGCGTCCGGGGCTCCTCCTGAATCGGATGAAGGGGAAGCGATTTGATCCCTCCTTCCAGATTGACGTTCTGGGAGTCCCCAAGAACTGTCTCGGACCTGCCTTCCAGGCAGCAGAAAACAGAGGTGGGCTAACACGTGAGTGGTACCTTACTACAGAGTGACAACAGAGTAGACACAACAATGACACACAGCAGAGCTCGAGCGTACCTCCAAATCGGAAGTCAAGGAGACCTAAGACAAGCGAGGGATCCCGGACGAGCCCCCAAACTGTTAGACCTCTCGGTCTTTTGCCCAGGACCCGTCGCCGCAAAGACCACCGAGACCCGAACTCGATGCAATCAGCAAGAGGATTTATTAGGCCGACGCGCCGGGGTTCAATCTCCACCAGGGGAGACGAACCCCGAACAGTTGTTACAGAGCAGTTTATAAGCACAAAAATCATGAACAGGTGCAGTTGAGATGGAGCGTTTTGATTGGTCTGCAAACTTTGGCCTTTCCGGGGATAGGTTCATTCGTTATCAGGCCTAAATGGCTAACTATCCTACAATTATACTGATTTAGCTGAGTGGTCCGAGACAATCATTTTCTTAGCTTAACTCCTGGGGGCTGTGTTCCTAAGATGTGAGCATGATCCCCCTCTGTGTTTTCCTTTCTTTAAGACAATAGCCCTGAGTCAAGATTAACAAAGAGCCCATGGGTGTAGGTCTGTCTCCTTGGAGCGTCTAGTAAATTTTTAACCTTTCCCTTTGTTCCCGGGGATGCCCCTAAAGAAGTCAGAAGACACTGATCTCATACCTGTGTTCCTAGTGGCGCTTCTCATGGTAGACTGATTATCGGCTGGGGAACAAACAATTTGTACAATCTCAGGCTGGTTTCCACAATCCACTGTACAATGTTTAGTCCAGGAAAAAGAGCCCGCAAATGTCCCACCCAACATCATCACTGAGCTCTTGAATGGTCCCTCTTCACAGGATAGGACTTGGGCAAAATCAGGAGACAAGTAAACTTTGTTTTCAATGTCCTAGTATCTTCTACACCTCTTATCAAGGAAACTTGCTCTTGGGGAAGGTTCCTGAACTCATTCACATTAAAATGTGATGAGAGATTAAATCCTTATCCCATACATACCCAGTGAGGTAGGAGTCTAAACTTTAACATATTTGGAACCAGTCTGTTGTTCCATGTCCAGTTCTAACTGTTGCTTCCTGACTGGCATACAGATTTCTCAAGAGGCAGGTTAGGTGGTCTGATGTTCCCATCTCTCTCAGAATTTTCCACAGTTTATTGTGATCCACACAGTCAAAGGCTTTGGCATAGTCAGTAAAGAATGCTATAGGGAAACCTTTTGCAGATCTCTGAAGTTCTCTTCTACGTAGCTCTCCTCTGGTACTTTACCTGCTAACTCTCTCTGCATTGACCTGCCTGCACTCCCAGCTTTGTTTCCTCTCCTGAGGGAGTGCCTTGCGTCTGGCTGGGTGTCTTTTCCCTGTGCTGTGGCCTGGCAACTCTCAAGTCAGTATTCTTGGGCAACTATAGGCCTCATCTCCTTTGTTTTCCATCTTTCAGGGATCACTGTCCTTTGTTACATTATGTACAGTGTTTTGGCACCATTTTCTTCCAAGTCAGTTTTTGGTTGTGTTAGCTAAGAGGAAGGACTGGTGCTGAAGCTGAAGCTGAAACTCCAATCCTTTGGGCACCTGATGTGAAGAGTTGACTCATTGGAATAGACCCTGATGCTGGGAAAGGTTGAGGGCAGGAGAAGGGGGCGACAGAGGATGAAATGGTTGGATGGCATCACTGACTCAATGAACAGGAATCTGAGCAAACTCCAGGAGATAGTGAAGAAGAGGAAAGCCTGGCATGCTGCAGTCCATGGATTGTGAAGAGTTGGACACAACTTAGCAACCGAACAACAACCACAAGAAGGTAAATCTGGTCAGTTACTCCATCTTGGCTGGGAGTGAAACTCTACCAGCTTTATTCTGGCTCGTATTTCCCCCAGTTTCAGTCTTTCTCTAGTCTTATGTTAGTTAGTTAGTTACTCCATAAATCTAACTTTATAAAGACTAATCCATAGTCTTTATATTTCTCTTTTAACTGGACAATATAGTTTATTTACACTCAATGTTATTACTGATATATTTCATTTTAAACTTACCACTTATTTTGGGCTTCTTATTTTATCAAATATTGTTTTTTTCTCTCTCTTTTTTTTTACTTTCTTTTGGATTGATTTTTTAAAAACATCTTTTCTTTTTAAACCTCCACTAATTTAGATAGTACACATCCTATTTCTATTATTTGAGTGACTATGCTTAAAAATTATTACACATGTACTTAATTTGTCAAAATATAATCTTAATAAGTAACTTTATCCTTTCTTAATTTTTTATTTTTCATTTTTGACAAACATACTTATTTTATATTCTGTCCAGTGTCTGAAGTCTTTATGGATCTAATTTATAAATTTAAGTTATGAAATCATGCTCATTGGAGCTTAATTATGAAAATCCTCTGAGCCTGGGCTCAAGGTGTATTACTCTAGAGAGAATTTGCATTTGCTATGTTCAGTCTGGGATTATGATCCACTTGAGACCTCTTTAGCTTATTATTGGATTTTTAAAAAACCTTTCAAAAAGTGTGATTTCCATGCATATTCTTCCTGAGCTGGTTATGTCAAGGGAGACTTTTATATTTCTTCCAGTTTTCAATCTCAAGACAGACAGGCAGACTTCCTTTTGTCTCCCTTTGTGGGGTTATTATCATTATTTTTTAGTTCATCCTTTCATTGAGGGAATCAGTTTTTGATGGTCTCAGATTCATGCAAAGGTCTCAGATTCACCTTCCTATCTTACATAAGCCCAGGTCTTTTCTCCAGGAAAACCCCAGAGTTGTCCTTAGGGCAGCTAGCTGCTCAGAGTTTGCCTCTGTGAGTTGCTGCTTTTATCTCCTTTTTGGGTTATAAGGAATCTTGTTAAAAAAATTTTTTTTAACTGTCATGTCACCCCTTCTATGCACTATACATTTAAGAATATATTTAAAAATAATTCATACAGTCTTCTTGGTTTCTTTGTACCTGGATAATTTTTGAAGATCTCTGGTCTGAACTATTGTCAGAAATGGAAATCAGAATCTTCATTTTATTTTCTACTGAACTGCTAACATCCTTCAGAATTCTTTTCTATTAACAACTGTTTGGGAGCGCTGTGCTGTGGCAAGCCAGATTTCAGTTCAGTTTAGGGAAGAACTTTTTGTTAGAGTGTCCAGATGGAGTGTGCTGAGGAGGTGGTGAATTCTTTGGAGGTTCTGAAGTGCAAACGTGATCTTTTCATTGGTGATTTTTGACAGCAGTTTATGTACCATGGACAGCCGAATGTGGAGATAAACAGCATGGACATTTGTTAAAACTCACGATTTGTTGGCGTTGGCGGTACTCCTAATGGTGAGTATAGTGGAATAAACACAGTAACATCTGCCAAGTACCTATTTTATATGTGTGTACATTGCAATGGAAACTTAAACAAATTTTCTAAGTTTTTCCTTATAGTAATTTTATTGTGGTAGGTAATTTTACTGCTAATGTACAGATGGAGTAAGTGAGCTTGTAAGAAAACTAATTTCCTAAGGTCACATGTTAAGTCACTGACTCAGAGTTAAAACTTGAGTCCGTTGGCTTCAAAGCCAAGGTGCTTCCCTCTGCACCACACTTGGTAGTCCCCGCCACAGGAGTACTGTCAGCAGTATGACTGGTTGAGCAGATTCTCTGCTGCCTTAAGCTCCTTCCTGCTCCTCTGCTTAATTCCCCACCATTCAGATTCTCAATTACTGTTTGAAAGGAAGAATTATACACAACCTCAAATCAATTTTGGCTAAAAAAAGGAGAGCTTCCAAGTACATGCCGCTGGGGGATCACATAATGGCATCACTTTGATTTTTATTGCAAATGCTTAGGGATAAACACACTAGTAAATATGCTATCCTGTTTAGCAATTTAAATATCCTCTGCAAGCTCATTAGGTTCTGTCACCTCTACACATACAGCTGTTCCTTGAGTGGGAGTGATATCCCACCCCAAACAACTGCTCTTCTCAAAGACAGATGTTGCTGGGCTGGGGACCTGGTAGATGGTCCTCACACTGGGGGTGGAGACCAGGGAGGCAGATCTCTGAAGGAATTACTGATAGTTGCCATCCTAGACAGCCTGACTCCATTTTTGATGTTCAAAGCTGACAGCTTTTCAAGCCCACTTCCCTTTCTCCTGGGAAAATTTATAAGAAAGCCAAGGTGCTTGTTACTTTGGCATCAGTGGGATGTTCAAACCTCCCAAGCTCAGGTCCTTATTGCAGTCCCATTCCATAATCACTGTAAAACCCCAGTCCAGTTGTCCTTTTTTCTGTTTTTCAGCCCAGCTTTCCTGTTTCTCTTTTTATTTTTGGCCTCTTGGGAGCCTGTCTTGCTCTTCCCAGAAAGTCTTATTATGTGACTAACAAAGCCTTTCATACATATGCCTGTCATCATCAATTTTTACCAGATTTTAAGTTACGGGTGGTCCATTCTTCCTCTGTGGGGTGATCATAGCAGTTTGTAAGGGGAAAATTGAGGAAGAGGCGATAGGAATCTAGGTTTCTGGGTTCTTGGCTGTCTATGTCAAGCACTGATAACTCTGCAATGTTCCTGAAAGCAGCATATGCAGAAGGCAAGGTCAAGCAAATGCTCTAGCTTTATTACTAGGAGGCTTTTGCACCAGACCCCCACATTACATTTGTGCCAGCGTGGGCAGCTCCTTAACCCTGGGCTGGAGGCAGCTTAGTACCAAAATCAAGGCAAGTTGAGCTGCTGAGCCTCTTCCGCCCTTCATCCACACTCAAATATTATCTGTCCCCACAGGACGTTGAGAGAATATTAGCCAGCAAGGAGTAGTTTGATGTGTTAACTATCTAATGCCTGGAACTTTTCTCTTTCCTGCCTTTTCAGGATGTGGAGAAGGCAATGGCACCCCACTCCAGTATTCTTGCCTGGAAAATCCCATGGACAGAGGAGCCTGGTAGGCCGTAGTCCATGGGGTTGCTAAGAGTCGGGCACGACTGAGCGACTTCACTTTCACTTTTCACTTTCATGCATTGGAGAAGGAAATGGCAACCCACTTCAGTGTTCTTGCCTGGAGAATCCCAGGGATGAGGGAGCCTAGTGGGCTGCTATCTATGGGGTTGCTCAGAGTCGGACATGATTGAAGCAACTTAGCAGCAGAGCAGCCTTTACAGGGTGAGGAAACTCTCAAGCATAAGCACATTTTGAGACAATTTTGCCTATCTGAATTGTTAGAAATGAGAGAGGGTGTTAAAAAGAAAGATATATGGATGAACATCCTCAAGCATGAGCTCAGCACTGACTTCTTTAACTGTTTAGCCTTCTGATTCCAGGAGAAAGAGAGAAGAAGAAGAAAGGAAGAGGAAGGAAAAGGGAAGAAGAAAGAGGGAGAAGGGGAAGAGGAAGAAGAAGAAGGAGAAGAAGAAAGGAGGAGAAGGGGGGGAAAGGTTGATCAGACCTTACCGCTGATATCAGAATGGAAGTTCCTGGCTGTGTCTAATCCAAGCAAATCCTCCAGATGTTAAAACGAGGAACGGTAGACAAAGGGGTAGAATGTGTTAGCTAGTACCCAGCAGATAAGTGGACTTTTCCAAATTCCATTATGCCAGGGTAATGAGCTTATACACTCAGAGAAAGTAAGTTTCAGGATAAAAGGTTTTATTTCTCCTTTCTAGTCTGGATGCCTTCTATTTCTTTTCTTGTTTTTGCTGAATGGATCTGAATAGTACCTTCAGTACAATGTTGAAAAGACGTGGGGAGAACAGAGAACCTTTCCTTGTTCCTAATCTTAGGAGAAAAAGCATCCCACCATTTAGTGTTACAATAGCTGTAGTTTTTCTGTTGTTCAGTCACTAAGTCATGTCTGAGTCTTTAACACCCCATGGACTGCAACACACCAGGCTTCCCTGTCCTTCACTCTCTCCCAGAGTTTTCTTGAATTCATGTCCATCATAAGTCAGTGATGTCATCCAACCATCTCATCCTCTGTTGCCCCCCTCTCCTTCTGCCCTCAATCTTTTCCAGCATCAGGGTCTTTTTCAATGAATTGACTCTTCGCATCTGGTGGCCAAAGTATTAGAACTTCAGCCTCAGCATCAGTCCTTCCAATGAATATTCAGGGTTGATTTCCTTTAGGATTGACTGGTTTGATCTCCTTGCTGTCCAAGAAACTCTCAAGAGTCTCTCCAGCACAACAGTTCAAAAGCATTAATTCTTTGGTGTTCAGCCTTCTTTATCGTCCAACTCTCACATCCGTACACAGCTACTGGGAAACCATAACTTTGATTATTTGGTCTTCGTTAGTAAAGTGATGTCTTTACTTTTTAAAATGCTGTCTGGGTTTGTCATAGCTTTCCTTCTAAGGAGCAAGTGTTTTTTAGTTTCATGGCTGCAGTCACTGTCCACAGTGATTCTGGAGCCTCCCCAATAAAATCTATCACTGTTTCCACTTTCCCCCCTTCTTTTTGCCATGAAGTGATGGGATAAGATGCCTTGATCTTAGTTTTTTGAATGTTGAGTTTTAAGCCAGTTTTTCACTCTCCTCTTTCACCTGCATCAAAAGGCTCTTTAGTTCCACCATTAGAGTGGTATCATATGCATATCTGAATGTAGTAGTAGTGTTAGTCGCTCAGTCGTGTCCAGCTCTTTGTGATCCCATGGACTGTAGCCCGCCAGGCTCCTCTGTCCATGGGATTCTCCAGGCAAGAGTACTGGAGTGGACTGCCACTCCCTTCTCTAGAGGATCTTCCTGACCCAGGGATTGAACCTGGGTCTCCTGTGTTGCAGGCAGATTTTTACCATTTAAGCTACAGGGAAGACCCTAAGGCATATCTGAGGTTGTTGATATTTCTCCTGGCAATCTTGATTCCAGCTTGTGATTCATCAGCCTGGCAGTTCACATAATGCACTCTGCATAGAAGTTAAATAAGCAGGCTGACACTATACAGCCTTTATGTACTCCTTTCCCAATTTTGAACCAGTCAGTTGTTCCACGTCCGGTTCTAACTCTTGCTTCTTGACCTGCACATAAGTTTCTCAGGAGATAGGTGAGGTGGTTTGGCAGTCCCATCTCTTTAAGTATTTTCCATAATTTGTGAGCCGCACAGTCCAAGGCTTTAGCAAAGTCAATGAAGCAGAAGTAGATATTTTTCTGGAATTTCTTTGTTTTCTCTAGGATCCAATGGATATTGGCAATTTGATCTCTGTTCTTTTTCTAAATCCAGTTTGTACATCTGGAAGTTTTTGGTTCACATACTGCTGAAGCCTTGCTTAAAGGATTTTGAGCCTTGCTAGCATATGAAATGAGTCCAATTGTATGGCAGTTTGAACATTCTTTGGCATTGCCCTTCTTTGGGATTGGAATGAAAACTGGACCTTCTCTAGTCCTGAGGCCACTGCTGAGTTTTCCAAATTTGTTGACATATTGAATGTTCTTTAATAAGTTGAGAGAATTCCCTTCTATCATTACTTTGCTGAGAGTTTTTGAATTTTGACAAAAGATTTTTTTGTAACTATTGAGATTATTTATAAGATTTTTCCTTTTTAGACTGTTAATGTGGTTGTTATACTGATTGATTTTTGAATGGTAAATTGGCCTTGCATTCTGGAGATAAACTCTACTAATTGTGATGTGTTATCCTATTTTGCTTCCTTGGTGGCTTAGTGGTAAAGAATCTACCTGCCAGTGCAATAGACATGGGTTTGATCCCTGGGTGGGGAAGATCTCCTGGAGAAGTAAATGGCAACCCACTCCAGTATCCTTGCCTGGGAAATCCCACAGAGAGAGGAGCCTGGTGGGCTACAGTCCAAGGAGTTGCAAAGAGTCAGACACAACTGAGCAGCTAAACAAGAATCCTTTTTCTACATTGCTGGATTCAATTTGTTTAAATTTTGTTGAGAATTGTTTTATTTATGTTAATGTTGGAAATTAGTTTGTAATTTTCCCCTAAAATAACCATTTGGTTCTGTCACTGGGGTAGTGGTGGAATCATAATGAGTTGGGAGTCCACCCTCAAGTTTTATTTTGCAGAAGAGTTTTAGGTGAAATGGACATTATATCCTTATGTTTTTGGTAGAACTCACCAGTAAAGCTGCTTATGCCCATAGTTTTCTTTATGGAAAAGTTTTTATAAACAAATTTCTTTCATAGATACACAACTATTCAAGCTACTTCTTGTGTGAGTTTTGATAACTTGTCTCTTAAAAAAAGTTTCCACTCTAAGTTTTTTTGTTGGCATAAAGTTTTAATAATTTTGGCTTATTCTTTCATTTATTTATTATTATTATTATTATTTTTGGCTGGGCTTTGTGTCTCATCTTAGCTTCTTCTGTGTGTGTGTGTGTGTGTGTGTATTAGTCACTCAGTTGAGTCTGGCACTTTGTTTCCTGACAAGAAATCAAACCCAGGCCGCCTGCAGTGGGAGCTTGGAGTCTTAACTACTGGACGGCCAGGGAAGTCCCCCTTATTCTCCTTTTAAGGTCTGTAAGATCTATAGTTATTTCCTCTCTCTCATTTCTGATATTGGTAATTTGTTCTCTCTCCCTTGCTCCCCATCAGCCTGCCTAGAAGACTATCTGTTCTTATTTTTATGATTAACTTCCTCCTGCTTATGTTGGGTTTGCTTTTATTTTTCTAGTTTCTTAAGATAGAAGTTTAAGTCATTGATTTAAAATCTTTTTTATTTCTTTAATATGAGGTTTTCAATGCTATAAATTATCCTGTAAGTTCCCCACTCCTGAAAAGCTTTAGCTTCCCCAAAAAAGAAATTTTGCTCTGTTGTACTTCCATTTTTTTCAAAGTGTTTTCTAATTTCCCTTGTGATTTATTCTTTGTCTCATGGTTTATTTAGAAGAGAGTTATGTAGTTTCCAAATATTTGGGCATATATCTTCCTGTTATTAATGTCTACTTTAATTCCATTTTGGTCTGAGAAAATTCTCTAAGTGATTTTAATCCTCCTAAATTTATTGAGACTTGTTTCATGTCCCAAAATATGATCTATCTTGGTAAATATTTTGTGTGTGCACTTGAAAAGAATGTTTTCTGTTGCTGTTGGATAGAATATTCTATAAATGTCAGTTTGATCAAGTTCTTTGATAGTGTTGCTCATGTCTTATTACTTTTTATTTATTGGTTGTATGAATTATTTAGAAAGCAGTGTTGAAATTTTTTATTAGATTTGTATATTTTTTCCGCTTCTTATATTTTAGAGCTCTGTTATTAGGTATTTAGTATTGTCATATCCTTTCATTAATTGACTTCTTTATCCTTGATAATATTTTTGTTTTGTTTTGAAGTCTGATTTGTCTCTAATGTAGCTACTTCTACTTTCTTTTGATTAGTATTAGCATAGTATATCTTTCTTCATTCCTTTAGTTTTAATATATCTGTGTCCTTATATTTAAAGTGTTTCTTGTAGACAACTAAGACCTGGGTTTTCTTTTTTTTTTAAATTCACTCTGACATCTCTGTCTGTTAGTTGGTGTATTTAGACCACTCGCATTTGAAGTGATTATTGATATAGCTGCATTAGTATCTACAAAGTTTGTAACTGCTTTCTATTTGTTGCACTCTTCTTTTCTTCCACTCTTTACACCTTCTCTCACTTTAATTGCACATTTCCTATGACTCTATTTTCTTTCAGCATATCATTATACTTCTTAAATTTTTTTTTTTAGTGGTTGCGGTAGAGTTTGCAATATATATTTACGATGATTCTAAATCCACTTTTCAGTAACATTATACTACTTCATAGGTAGTGTCCATACCTTATATGAGGAAATTCTCAATCTCTCCCATCTTTCCCTTGTACTATTGCTGTTATTCATTTCACTTATTCATAACACGCATTGTTTCTATTATTATTTTAAACTAACAGTCAGATTTTAATTTTACCCTCATTTATTCCTTCTCTAATATTCTCCCTTTCTTTAGGTAGAGTCAAGTTTCTGACCTGTATAACTTTTCCTCCTGAAGAACTTCTAACATTTCTATCAAGGCAGATTTGCTGGTGACAAGTTCCCTCAGCTTTTATTTGTAGGACACAGAATTCTAGGTTAGTAGCTTGTTTTTATTCTCTTTTAATGCTTAAGATATTTTAACTTAATCTGAAAGTTCTACCTTTTATACTGGTATATTTACACAACTTATATTTATGTGGTTTTTGATATGGTTGGAATTAAGTTTCCCCCAACACTATTTATTTCCTATTTGGTCCATTGTTCTTGTCCTCTCCCTCCCATCATTTTTTACCTTAATTGGCTTCTTTTTATAATTGCATATTTTTAATGATTTCATTTAATTTTGTTTATTGATTTATTAGTTTTACTGGTTACTCTAGGGTTTGTAGTATATACTTTTAACTTAACACAGTCCACCTTCAAATAATATTGCATCTTTACATAGATTGTATAAGAACTACACAATAATAGTATATGACTTCATTTTTATTCCCCCCTCTTGGCCTTTGTGTTTTTGTTGTTACACATTTTACTTTTACATATGAAATACATTCTCCAAATGTGTAAATATATTCAAACAATTATATTTTTAAACGATTAAAACATTAAACATTTACGTTCACTCTCATATTTGTCATTTCTAGTATCTCCATTCGGAGAAGGCAATGGCACCCCACTCCAGTACTCTTGCCTGGAAAATCCCATGGATGGAGGAACCTGGTGGGCTGCAATCCATGGGGTCGCTACTAGTTGGACACGACTGAATGACTTCACTTTCACTTTTCACTTTCATGCATTGGAGAAGGAAATGGCCACCCACTCCAGTGTTCTTGCCTGGAGAATCCCAGGGATGGGGGAGCCTGGTGGGCTGCCATCTATGGGGTCACACAGAGTCGGACATGACTGAAGCGAATTAGCAGCAGCCGTATCTCCATTTGGTGCTTTCATCAGTGATGGTCTTGGATTGTTACTCAACTATTTCATGTTATGTCTTATCTCCTCAAATACTTGTGAGCTTACAAAAAACAGATGCCATCTCTACTACTCTGTAACTCCTAAAGTGACTACCAGAGTATTTTGCTCATTTACTTATGGAATACTAGCCCCTCATGGAAACTTTTGGGTTGCCTCATCCAAACTCTTCACTTCATAACTGGGTAAATTGAGGCTGAGAGAGGTTGTACAGTCAAAAATTATCTGACCCGAGATTAGAACCAAGGTCTCTCAACTTATAATTCAGCACTCTTTTCACATTCCTGGGTGTGTGATAATGAAAGTGAAGTTGCTCAGTCATGTCTGACTCTTTGTGACCCCATGGACTGTATTCTGCCAGCTCTGCTGTCCATGGGTTTCTTCAGGCAAGAGTACTGGAGTGGGTTGCCATTTCCTTCTCCAGGGGATCTTCCCAAACCAGGGATCGAACCTGGGTCTCCCACATTGCAGGCAGGCTCTTTACCCTCTGAGCCACTAGGGAAGCCTGTATAGTAATGTGTCATCAGTAATTAATATGTAAATATCTTTGAGTATTTACTAATATACCTCTAGTGAATAAATGCTGGGAGGGATTGGGGACAGGAGGAGAAGGGCACAACAGAGGATGAGATGGCTGGATGGCATGGCTCAATGGACATGAGTCTGAGTGAACACTGGGGGTTGGTGATGGACAGGGAGGCCTGGCATGCTGTGATTCATGGGGTCACAAAGAGTCGGACACAACTGAGCAACTGAACTGAATTGAATAAATAGCCCAAAGAGACTCTTTGTAAACACAAATGGCGTTGTGTAGAGGTCTACAGTAACACAGGATTTGATGAAGACTTAAAGATCCATTCATACAATAAATTGTGAGTAATATATTTTATGGGGCTTCCCAGGTGGCGCTAATGGTAAAGAATCCGCCTGCCAATGCAGGAGATGCCAGAGTTCGATCCTTGAGTTGGGAAGATCCCCTAATAATATCTGTAAACAAATATAGATTTAAAATATTTATATATGTTGAAAAAGACTAAGTATACACTTCAACATGTTAACGTTTATTATCTCCTGATTGCAAAATTAAGTTATTTTTAACTTACAGCCTGATTTTTAAAAAGCAGTTAATATATATTAATTTGTGTTATTTTAAATAAAGCTAAATCAAATATCTAGTTCCATGAGCCATTTCAGAATTGTATTGCTCTTTAACATCTCTGTGACAAATTGTTTGCCTTCTCCATAGGTAGCCTAAACCATCTTTGGACATCACTGCCTCTTGGAATTTTCTTTTTTTATTCTGGAATCTATTTCTCTCTAGTTTTTGCTTTTGATCTTATTTTCCTCCTGTGGTCATTCATTGGAAATTTTATCTTTATTCTAATGAAAGCCCTTCAGATGTATGAAGACAGTTAGCCTATTCACCTTCTAGCCAAACATCTCTCATTCTTTCCTCTTTTTAAATTCAAAATATTTGGTAATGTCTTCGGTCATTAAGAACCACTTCAAGTTACACCTTAACTGGTCTCTTGGAGCCCCAGTCAAGGGAAGACTGTTAGGTGGGACCAGAATGTTCAATGCTGGGTTATGTATTGCATGAACTTTAATCAAGTGCTCAGTGTGTGTACCATGTTTTGAACTGGGGATATGGGAATACATGTCAAGATGCTTCCTTTGGGATTCATAGTCTAGGAGAGCAGACTATGAATTAAGGTGTGAAAAGAGGTCAGTGCGACCAACTCTTCTGAGGGAAGTGCAGAAATTGTTGCAAAGGAGATGGCTTCAGAGCCATGTTTTGAAGGAAGAGAATGAGTTTGGCCTAGTTCAATATATAGATAGATAGGCTGAGGCCAACACACTTTTGTTAGGAAGTTTTGCTTCTCGAAATACAGCAACGAATTCTTTAGTGACCCCTGCCAGGCACAGAGTTTGTTGGCTGTTCTATTTCTTTGGCATGGTGAAGAATGGATATGGGAACACGGCAAGGGCATAAAGCAAGAGAGAGATGTTGTAACCAAAAATGAGTCTCAGCATTTTCCTCTCCTAGCTCCCAGTATGAGCAAGACTTTGCATCAAAGGAAGGTGACAGACTAAGTCAACTTTTCCCACAGCACTTAGTAAATTAGATTTAGCCCAGAGTGTGGCTTTCAGCCAGATCCTCTGAACTGAGTGTTGCAATTGTTTTCTCCCCATGTCACCCCATTCTTAGAAAACCTGCTCACCCACAGCCTATAAAAGTTGACTCTAATTATCATGTGTCACTACCTTTATAATATCTGATTGTGCTAGTATAGGCACCTGGACTTCATTGAACTAATAAATGGTTCTTTGCAGAGAATATAGCATGAGACTACAAAGCCTGAGACATTAGCCCAGAGGAGCTAAGCTGCCAGGTTCCATCAATAGGTTGGGGTGGTGGTGGAGCGAGGCCATTATTTCAGGGCATTCATGTTGGACCATGTAAAAGTGGGTGAATTAGCACAGAAACTGTCCTGAGGAGAGAGAAGAATGAAGAAGATAACAGAATAGCTGAAAAACATGCAGTTTAGAATGGAAAGAGGATAGAGGGGGAAAGATAGAACACATCAGCTTCCCATTTCCTATAAAATCCACTGTATTTTTCTTCTTCAACAATTCTGTTCTATGATATCCCCCTGGGTCCTCACAATAAATTCCATTTTATTCAAGTTGACTTGGGTGAACATGTGTTCCTTGTAACCAAAATGTTCCGAAGGCATCTCATTTACTTAGTTTACCTTTTAAATTTCTGTATGATGACTAGAATAATTAAGTTGAACTGACCTGTTTTCCAGACCCCTTATTGTTCTAGCTGAGAAGCAAGAATCCCCTTTGGGAGAAAAACCAACTTCTATTGGGATTGGAACTTGGCCGATAATGATTCATGGCATTATTTTGGAAATGTGATCCTGGCTATTGCTGCCTGCTTTCTGCTCTCTTCACATCTGTTTGGTCCCACAAGAGGCAGAAACTAAAGGCAGCTGGCCCTGAGACTGCCTGTGGCTTTGAGAACGGCAACAATGTCTGCCTGTTTCCCCTGGCTGGAGCCCAGAGAAGGCAGTCGATTTTCTCAGAAGGTATTGTCTGAATCTCACACTGCAGTGCGGGAGTCAGAGAGTAGTCACCTACCATGAGGACAGAAATGTAGAAAATATGCTCCGTGTCCCTTGAGCCACATTTAACTTTAATGCTCTTCAGCCCAGGTGGTTTCAATTAATTTGCACATATTTATTGAGCATCTACTGTGCATCAATGATCTCCTCTTTCTTTTCCTCATTTGTTCCTCTTCTGACTCCTATTCCTTAATTTACATTCCAGGAACCTTTTCTCCTCCAATATTCCCTTGGGTTACAAACTCATTTCTCGGTTTTATGGCTGAACTTTCTTTAAGAGCTATCCACAGTCGCTGCTCTACTTCCTTAACCTTTCACTAACTCCTTATCTCTGTGCCATCTATCTTCTGCTTTACCCTTGATGCAATCTGGTTCTCTGAATTTTTTGTATCTTTACAATAAATGCTTCTCTTGTTAAGTTAGTTGAAGTGACTTTTGGTTCCTTGTAACTAAAAAGTTTCTGAGGCATTCTTATTTCCTCAGTTCACCTTCTGGCCTCTACATAAGGACTAGTATATTCTGACTCAGGGTTTGGAGTTTCAGCTTCAACATCTGTCTTTCCAATGAATATTCAGCACTGATCTCCTTTAGGATGGACTGGTTGGCCTTCCTTGCAGTCCAAGGGACTCTCAAGAGTCTTCTCCAACACCACAGTTCAAAAGCATCAATTCTTCGGCGCTCAGCTTTGTCCAACTCTCACATCCATACATGACCACTGGAAAAACCATAGCCTTGACTAGATGGACCTTTGTGGACAAAGTAATGTCTCTGCTTTTGATAATGCTATCTAGGTTGGTCATAACTTTCCTTCCAAGGAGTAAGCGTCTTTTAATTTCATGGCTGCAATCACCATCTGCAGTGATTTTGGAGCCCAGAAAAATAAAGTCTGACACTGTTTCCTCATCTATTTGCCATGAAATGATGGGGCTGGATGCCATGATCTTAGTTTTCTGAATGTTGAGGTTTAAGTCAACTTTTTCACTCTCCTCTTTCACTTTCATCAAGAGGCTCTTTAGTTCTTCTTCACTTAGGTAAAATGGAGAAACATATCCATTAACAAAAGTTTAATACTTATCACCTATTGACCATAGCCCACTTTTAGTATGTATACTAATATATTTAACCCTCTATTTGCACTTCAGTTACTCGTGCCCCATCACATAATTGCTCTCAAAGTGATTTGTTATATAACTGTTAGGTCATTCATTCACAAAATTGTTACATTATTCATTCACTCAGCAAATGTTTATTGAACCAGTCAGTGGAGATGAAAAGGGAATCCGTAAGGCAATTTTTCCTGTTTAAGGAGGTAATAGTCATGAGATGGAGGAAGGGATGAGAAACAAGAGTTTAGAAACAAGCAAGTGTCACAGGTGTTGTGAGAACAGTCTGAACATTATACAAGGAGAAAATGAAGCAGGGAGGCTCCGAACAGCTGGGTCCACTTTCTGATTCCCTTTTTTGTGTTTACCTTCAGCCTAGGTAAAGCTCTTTGACTTTTTTATCAGTCAGAGAAAGCAAGGACTTTTTGGCTAGGCTCCTCAGGCTTAATTTTAAATGATCAGCCCCAGATACAGGTCATAGTGCTGGAAAAGCCCAAGAGGACATTTGGCCAATCTGAATTTTAGGAGTCAGAGGCCCAGTGGGGGAAGACATTTGTCCAGTGTGACCAGCCAGCTGGTGTCACAGCAGGCCCAGGACAGAGCAGTGACCAGATTCTGCAGTGCCTATATTGGGGGAACTTTAATTCACCACCACTCCCCACCCCACCGCTGGTCATAGGATGGGGAAACAGATACACCCAGGGAAGGAAGTGGATAGGACAGAAGTCGCAGAGCTGCTCAGAGGCAGGGCCTTACCCCCTGGCCTCTCAACCCAGTGATTCCCTCACTGATGCCCTGACGCAGGCATCCTACCCCCAGCCTGGGAGTCCTTTCTGGAAGACGTGTCCCAGGGTCCCTGGCTCAAGTGAGGCTGTTCATAGACCTCTGTTCAACAGTGTTCCCTGGACTCCTGTTTCTTGACTTTTCTCTCTAGTCTTCCTGGGCTGTGAAGCCCTGGGTCGGCTCTCAGAGCTCTTCATTCTTCTCCTCTGTTATCAGTTATAAACTTTCCATAACTTCTTGCTTCTCTTGACCTTAACTGGTTCATCCTTGGTCTGATCAAATTGCCTGGTCAGCTCCCCTCAGCCCTTGGCCATGTTTCCTCCAAGCTTCTTTCCTTGGCCAGTTTCTGTGTCCCCAGGAGCTCCCTCTTTCTCAGACACCGTCTCTAGTTTCTCCCATGGTCTCTTAATTTGTTTTGTGACTCGGAGTCTCTGGCTGTCTGGATGGTCAAATCATTCTTTCTCACAATAATGCTTTCAAATATATTAAATAAAATAGAGCAATAAAGGAAATAAATTATTCTGATTAACATTTATCTAAACATAAAAGCCCAAATTTGTAACATAGCAATATATGTGCTTTTAATTCTGTGTGTTCCATAATAAGATCTAATGGTGAGCCCAGTGACTTCTATAATGTTCAGGTAGTGATGAGCACAAATGATATTACAAAGTATCTATAAAAGTTGTAATGTGATATGAAAAATCTGTAATTTTTATTTCTGACAAAGTGTCACTGGTACTGTGTATATTGCTGTAATTTATTGTCTATGTTCATAATTGAAAAAAAACCCCACTACATTTCACTTGGAATTCACTGAAAATGAAAACAGAATATTTTTCCCATCAAAATTCATGGAAACCTGTAAGTCCCTTGGCCATTGTAGACTTCAGGTCAGGACATCTTATCCTAGATGATTGCATGACTTGAAACACTTTATGAGGGTAGGTATTATCTAAATTTAAATCTCCAGAGCAGAATTTCCATATGGATATCTCATAGACATCTATGAAACTCAACCTGTCAAAAAATGGAGTTTTGATCGTATCCCCCCAACAGTTCTTCTCAATAAATGTCACTTCAATTCTCCTTAGTGCCAAAGCCCACATCCTAAAATTCATTCTTTATACTTCTTTTTCACTTTTACTTCAAATTTATAAATCATCCCACCATAAGTTTATTCACCAAATATTTACTCACTTAGTATGTGCCAAGCAGCATTATGGGCCTTGGGGATTCAGCAATGTATAAGACAAGTCCTTGCTCTTACAGACTTATGAGACAGTGCTGTTGACGTTGACAACAAGAAAATATAATATATATGCTAAATTATGTGTTAATAAGTGGTTCTGCACTATTATACCTTTAAAGCATCTCTTCAATCTTGCTGTTTCTTTCCATATCCACTGCCACCCCTTCAGTCTAAACCAGTCTATATAGACTCTTGCTTGCTAGAGTCACCCAACTCCAGTCTCTTAGCCACTCTCTATAGACAAAGATTGTTCTGCCCTGATCCTTTTCCCATGCAGCAGCCATTGTGAGGGGAGGGTCCTGTACCTCCACTGCTGAAACCCTTTGATGATTCTCATGCTTGGGCTGGCCCCAGACACCTTACCTTGAGGGCCCTGTGTGAGCACTGGACGCACTGTCCTCTTCTTCTACCAGTCCTCCACCTATACTTGGACACACCTGGCTGTGCAATTCCTTCCGGGGTCAATTTCCTGCCTGAGGACCTTTGCTTGCCTCTAGGCCTGGCTGACTTCTAATCACCCTTCAGATCTAACTCATTTACACGTGCGCGTGCTCAGTCACTTCAGTTGTTTTCCTAATCTTTGTGACCCCGTGGACTGTAGGCTACCAGTCTCCTCTATCTGTGGGATTCTTCAGGTAAGAATCCTGGAGCGGGTTGCCATTTCCTTCTCTAGGAGATCTTCCCAAGCCAGGGATTGAACCCAAGTCTCCTTTATCTCCTGCATTGCAGGTGGATCCTTTACCCACTGAGCCACTCAACTTTCCCTAAAATGTTACCTCCTTGGAGAGCCCCTTCCTCATCCTTCAGCCTCAAGTGTGTTCCCTCTCTTACTTTTGCTTAGAGGAACTTCTTTTCCTTTATGTAATAAGCTACTAGGTAAAATTATTATTTTATATAATATTCAGGTGTCTAATGTCTGTTTCTCCCACTACATTGCAAGTTCCAAGAAGTCAGAATCTTGTCTATTTTGTTCATCAGTGGTGTAACTGTTCCTGGCATGTTGTTAGTGCTTAGCAAATGTGTAGCTGTTGAATGAACCATGAGTTACTATACCTTTCATCTCTGACATCTGCCCCCAAACTCATCACATAGTCAGGTTAATGCTTCTTCTTTTATGCACAGGCATATTAAAAGCTCTACCTATACTTAAATTATTCCTGACCTAATCAGATACAGTTATTCTCAAATTCATCCATCCATTCATCTATTCATTCATTTAACCATTATTTATTGAGTACCTCCTAATATAAGGCACTATGCCAGGCAGTAGATAAGATTAAAAGAGGAATAAGTCGTGGTCCTCGTCCTGAAGACATTTACAACTTAGAAGAGAATTTAAGAAGTTATCCAGTAGTTATAGTGGGGAGAGATGGGGGCTATGTGCGACGATTAGCAGTCAGTGGTGATGGAGGTACTGAAGCTGCTGCTGCTGCTGCTAAGTCGCTTCAGTCGTGTCCGACTCTGTGCGACCCCAGAGACGGCAGCGCACCAGACTCCCCCGTCCCTGGGATTCTCCAGGGAAGAACACTGGAGTGGGTTGCCATTTCCTTCTCCAATGCATGAAAGTGAAAAGGGAAAGTGAAGTTGCTCAGTTGTGTCTGACTCTTCGTGACCCCATGGACTGCAGCCTACCAGGCTCCTCCATCCATGGGATTTTCCAGGCAAGAGTACTGGAGTGGGGTGCCATTGCCTTCTCCAGGAGGTACTAAAGAAGTAGATAATATTTCTATGAAAACTTTAGGAAAGCTTTCATGGAGAAGGTGGCATCTGAGCTGGTTCTTAAAGGGTTGGTAGGTTGCAGGCATCCAGAGGTGGCATAGGAGGCATGGTAGATGAAACAGAGTCAACAATGTGCAGAAGGAGAAAACACAAGTGGTGTAGAGGTGTCTAAGAGGGACCCACAACCTAGGTAATCTGCAGAGTAGCTGGGGAAGACAAAGATGGAGCAGGTGACATTTTGTTCTTTATTTTATATGACTGGGGAATCAGCAAGGATTGCTGGAGAGAGGAATAAAATAAGAGTTAGGGAGCACTGGAAAAAACTGTCTGTTTTTAACTTAGGTTGATTTTTCTTATTTATCATAAGATAAACAAAACAGAAGGGCAGAAAGAGCTCATGGAAAAAATGTGGTTGGAGTGGAGGGGGAAACTCTTATGGAGGAAGTGGTACATACCTTTGCCTTCAGGTAGGACACTGAGTTAGGGACATGCAACTACTCTCATCCTGGAACTGAGAGGCCACCAGTTCTACAACTGAACTTTATTAGTTGAGCATATTGAAGACCAGAGACATACTTTGCCAACAAAGGTCTGTCTAGTCAAGGTTATGGTTTTTCCTGTGGTCATGTATGGATGTGAGAGTTGGACTGTGAAGAAGGCTGAGCGCAGAAGAATTGATGCTTTTGAACTGTGGTGTTGGAGAAGACTCTTGAGAGTCCCTTGGACTGCAAGGAGATCCAACCAGTCCATTCTGAAGGAGATCAGCCCTGGGCTTTCTTTGGAAAGAATGATGCTAAAGCTGAAACTCCAGTACTTTGGCCACCTCATGCGAAGAGTTGATTCACTGGAAAAGACTCTGATGCTGGGAGGGATTGGGGGCAGGAGGAGAAGGGGATGACCGAGGATGAGATGGCTGGATGGCATCACGGACTCGATGGACGTGAGTCTGAGTGAACTCCGGGAGATGGTGATGGACAGGGAGGCCTGGCGTGCTGCGATTCATGGGGTCTCAAAGAGTCAGATACGACTGAGCGACTGAACTGAATTGAACTGAAGGCTGCCATAAGGAATATAACAGACCAGGTGGCTTAAACTTCCCAGTCTGGAGGCTGGGAAGTCCAAAATCAAGGTGTCAGTTGATTTGGTTCTTAGTGATCTCCCTGGCTTCCTGAAAACATCTTCTTGCTGTGTCTGAACATGACTGTTCCTTGGTCTCTTTCTCTTTCTCTTCCTTTAAGGACACCAATTCTATTAGATTAGGACCCCTCTCTTAAGACCTCATCTAACAGTAATTATCTTCTGAAAGTACTATCTGTAAATATAGTCATATTTGGGGATTATGTTTTCAACCTATGAATATGGGGGTACATAGCCTCTATATGGGGCAAATCAGCCTGCATTCCTTTAGAATCAAAGTCTATACAGGTTTCTAAATCAGTGGTTTCTAAGTTGTTTCAAGGAGCATTAGGCATCCTAAGGAGAGCATTCTTGGAACCTCCTTCAAGGGGCAAATTACAGGTGGACTCTACTTGTTTTCTCTATTAGGCCTTCACATAAGATTTCCTCCAAAGAATGATTATACTGTTAAAAAAAAATACTAGGAAACCCCTGGTTTAGTTTGATGACTTCATTTTACTAGAGGAAGAGAAGGTGCTGAGATTCAGAAAGATAAAGAGACCTGCTCACAGTCACACAGCAAGGGAGGGACAGGTTCCAGTAGCCAGTGAGCAGAGCCAGAATCCTTGCATGAACTCCTAGTCCAGATTTTGTCCTTTGTTCTCCAAGTGGGCCTTAGGAAGCATCACTATGAACAAAGCTAGTGGAGGTGATGGAATTCCAGTTGAGCTATTTCAAATCCTGAAAAATGATGCTATGAAAGTGCTGCACTCAATATGCCAGCAAATTTGGAAAACAGCAGTGGCCACAGGACTGGAAAAGGTCAGTTTTCATTCCAATCCCAAAGAAAGGCATTGCCAAAGGATGCTCAAACTACTGCACAATTGCACTCATCTCAGTTCAATTCAGTTCAGTTCAATCACTCAGTCGTGTCTGACTCTTTGCGACCCCATGAATCGCAGCATGCCAGGCCTCCCTGTCCATCACCAGTTCCAGGAGTTCACTCAAACTCATATCCATCGAGTCAGGGATGCCATCCAGCCATCTCATCCTCTGTCGTCCCTTTCTCCTTCTTTCCCCGATCCTTCCCAGTATCAAGGTCTTTTCCAATGAGTCAACTCTTTGCATGAGGTGGCCAAAGTATTGGAGTTTCAGCTTTAGCATCAGTCCTTCCAATAAACACCCAGGACTGATCTCCTTTAGGATGGATTGGTTGGATCTCCTTGCAGTCCAAGGCACTCATCTCACATGCTAGTAAAGTAATGCTCAAAATTCTCCAAGCCAGGCTTCAGCAACACGTGAACCGTGAATTACCAGATGTTCAAGCTAGTTTTAGAAAATGCAGAGGAACCAGAGATCAAATTGCCAACATCTGCTGGATCATCGAAAAAGCAAGAGAGTTCCAGAAAAACATCTGCTTCTGCTTTATTGACTATGCCAAAGCCTTTGATTGTGTGCATCACAATCAACTGGAAAAGCTGAAAGAGATGGGAATACCAGACCACTTGACCTGCCTCTTGAGAAACCTGTATGCAGGTCAGGAAGCAATAGTTAGAATTGGACATGGAACAACAGACTGGTTCCAAATAGGAAAAGGAGTACGTCAAGACTGTTTATTGTCACCCTGCTTATTTAACTTCTATGCAGAGTACATCATGAGAAATGCTGGGCTAGAGGAAGCACAAGCTGGTATCAAGATTGACGGGAGAGACATCAATAACCTTAGATATGCAGATAACATCACCCTTATGGCAGAAAGTGAAGAAGAAGTAAAGAGCCTCTTGATGAAAGTGAAAGAGGAGAGTGAAAATGTTGGCTTAAAGCTCATATTCAGAAAACTAAGATCATGGCATCCGGTCCCATCACTTCATGGCAAATAGATGGGAAAACAGTGGCTGACTTTATTTTTCTGGGCTCCAAATTCACTGCAGATGGTGATTGCAGCCACGAAATTAAAAGACGCTTACTCCTTGGAAGGAAAGTTATGACCAACCTAGGCAGCATATTCAAAACCAGAGACATTACTTTGTCAACAAAGGTTCATCTAGTCAAGGCTATGGTTTTTCCAGTGGTCATGTATGGATGTGAGAGTTGGACTATTAAAAAAAGCTGAGCACCAAAGAATTGATGCTTTTGAACTGTGGTGTTGGAGAAGACTCTTGAGAGTCCCTTGGACTGCAAGGAGATCCAACCAGTCCATCTTAAAAGAGATCAGTCCTGGGTGTTCATTGGAAGGACTGATGTTGAAGCTGGAACTCCAATACTTCGGCAACCGGCTGTGAAGAGCTGACTCATTGGAAAAGACCCTGATGCTGGGAAAGATTGAGGGCAGGAGGAAAAGGGGACAACAGAGGATGAGATGACTGGATGGCATCGCTGACTCAATGGACATGGGTTTGGGTGTACTCTGGGAGTTGGTGATGGACAGGGAGGCCTGGTGTGTTGCTGTTCATGGGGTCGCAAAGAGTCGGACATGACTGAGTGACTGAACTGAACTGACTCCTCTTAGATTCCTCTAGGCCCAAGAGAGGAAGTCATGGATGTCCCCACTGTGTGCAGGGCGAATGGGGGATCCTCTGGGAATAGTGGTTGCTTACTGATGGGCTCATCCAGAAGTGGCATGGGACTCCAACAGGACACTGGCCTTATATCTGTTCTTCCTTCCCCACTTGGTCTGCATGCCCAGACTTGTCTAATGAGTTGACAGGAGTTACAGACTGTTACATAATTTAGGTGTTTTTTCTTAAACCAGTGTGCCCAGAAAATTGTGCCACAGATGCCTGTTTTGCTGTATGTGCTGTCTGTCAGCCACCCAGAGGGGTCAGAGGAGGAATCTGGAGTGGGGAGAGATAAGTACTCGCTACACAGGGAGAGGTTGATGTGTTCAGAATAGTCAGATCAGCTCTAATTCTTTAAGGAGCTGAAGATATGAAATGAAGACCAAGAACAAAGCTGTTGGGACAAAGGAAGAACCTGTCTGGAGCTCCTTCTGAGTTCATACTTGGACAAAGTTATTTTTATGGAAAAAATTTTATTTTTTAAAAATTCCATTTCCCTTCTGTCTAAGGGGGAGTATGAGAGTGTGCAAGGAGCTTCATGCTTGCACCCTCCACCCCCCAGTCCCTGAAATATGGGCCCCTTTATTGTCCCCTCATCCATGGGGACATCAAGATGTTCACTGATACCTTAAAAGTCTAGCCATCCAGATGATAGGACCATCTCCCTTTCATTACTCACTCATCATGTGTCAGGTCTCAACTTAAATGACCACCCTGCCTCCCTCATTGTTATTCTCAACACAACACTCTTTCCCTCCTTAGAGCACTTAACCCAGGATATAATTATGCATTTTTATGTTTGATCTTTGCCTCTCCCAGACTATAAGCACCACTCAAGGGCTGTGATAAACATCAGTATATTACGAGTGTCTGATCATTATCTGGCATATCATGGGCACTCAGCGAGTATTTACTGAATGAATGAGTGGTCTCTTTGTTTTCATATTTTGTTTTTCCCTTTTTTTTTTTTTTTTTTGGATCAACTGCTAGTGTCTTTATGTTACATTCAATAATCTTAGTAGACATGGATTTTCAGGGCCAAGAAAGTGAAGGAATGTGAGAAATGATTTTAGTCTGTAATTGGCCAATGAAAATCAAATCTTGGAATGAACTTCTTGTGACAAATTCACTCATTTAATCTCTCAGCAAATGTTTATTGATCAAATACTATATTACTTGCACTGTAAAAGTGCAAGGGTATAGCGTGAATAAAATAGAAATGGTCTCTATTATGCAACAGATAGAGAAAAGTCAACAAAAATCAAAAAGCTATTGAGAGTATAAGTAGGCTGGTGAGCTAGAGGGGGGACAGGCTACATGGGGAGGGGACTGAAAAATGCTGCTCTATACAAAAACTGATGTGTGTAGACACAGAGTCAAAGGGAAGGGGAAAAGAGGGAGCTGGGAGGGGAGAAATGACTAGGAATGGGAATAATAGTGACTACCACTTGCTGATTTCTTACTGATTGGCTTGTATTGTGCTGAACCCTTCAATGGCATAGGGAATGCTAATGCACTAGCTACATAAAACATAGGCAGAGGAAACAGCAAATGCAGGAGCCTGAAGATGGAAATGAGTTTAGCAAGGTGGAGAGATAGAAGACAAGAACGGCCAGAGTAGAGTAAGCAAGGAGGCGCACAGGTGGGGGTGAGAATGACCACAGAGAGCTCCCAAACCACGATAATAAGCATGGATTTTATTGTAAGAGCAACAGGAAGCCATTGGAAGATTTTATACGGAGGAGTAACATGATTCAGTTTATGTTTTAGAAAGGTTGCTGGGTGGAGACTGGGCTGGAGAAGGACAAGATAGAACCAGAGAGACAAGTGAGTCTATTGCAATAGTCAGAGAAGAGATAGGGCTTGACCTTGGGTGATGGCAGTGGGAATGAAGAGAAGTGGACACTTGAAATTTATTGGAGGTAGAACTGACAGGTGGTAGTGATGGATTGAATGTAGAGGGTGAGAGAGAGAGAAAAATTGAAATGACTCTAGTATGACAAATGGCCCTTTCCTTGAAGTCATGCATCTTTTCAATTTGCTCCTGACTTGACCCACCCTGCTCTCTATCATTATAAACCATTAAGGCTTTTACTTTCCCTCCTTGGCCTCACTTAGGCTCCATATTTAGCATCTTAATTCAATAATGTACAACCTGTGTGGCTCATATCTTGATCTTCACAGCTCACTGAACCTCTTTAAATGGCCTGCAACACAAATGAATTAAACATGGTGGGCAAACTGAGAGAGACGGACTCTTTTAGCCAAATGTTCTGAGCAGAATCTTGGTGGGGCTTATAACTGCAAGGTAATACTGATGGCCATTGTCTCAGCACTTATTTTCAGGAAAAATGGAGAAAGTAAAATATCTCAAGGAGAGAAAGATATGAGGAGATGATATGGCTATAGGGAGAGAAAGACATAGTCTGAAATACCAGGGACTGCCGATCAAGTATCTTGACCAATTTGCAATACTGGGCTTGATGTGGTGACCAATGTTTTATTAAGCCAGATTGTGTATGTGTGTAGACACAGAGTCAAAGGGAAGGGAAAAAGAGGGAGCTGGGAGGGGAGAAATAAGACTAGGAATGGGAATAATAGTGGCTACCACTTGCTGATTTCTTACTGATTGGCTTGTATTGTGCTGAACCCTTAAATGGCATATAATGGGAATATATGCCATTAAGTCCTCACAACGCCCCTCTCAAGATTATCTCCATTTTACAGATGAAAATACTGAGATGTAAGGAGGTTTGGGGAACTTGCTTACAGACAATCCGCAAACAACTGATAGAGCAAGGAATTAAACCCAGATTAGTGTGACTGCAAGCCTGTATGCTTAACTATACTACACTGCCTTCTCCGAACTGAGAAGAACTAGATGGAAGGCCAGGGGTAGAGGGAGGGAGAAAGTGTCTAAGAGAACAAATGTACCTGATCTTGCAAAAAACTGGTTGACTAAAATGAAGGAGAATCTAACCTGAAGGAAAAAAGTAGATTAGTATATACACGAGAGTGGATCAAATCTTATAAAATTTCAGATGGATACGGCGTGTTAGCTGCCTCCCATTCTATTTCCCTGCCGGTGATAGGCTCATAACTTCTGTCTTTATTGCCATTTCTGCTCCCGGCCATGAAACTCTCTATCTTGAGATGAGCCAATAGTCCCTGATGCTCCTGATCCACCCTGGGAATGGAGGAGTTGGGGAGGAGGGCAGTCTGAATGTTGATTCCTGAGTGAAGGAAATTCATGCTAGATGGAAGATCCCAAAGGACCAGAGTTGTGCTGTAATTAGCTGATATTTATAACTTGGCACACAACTATTCATGTTAGCTATTCAATTTCTCCGTTCTTGCTCTATGTTTTCAAAGAAACTCCTCTAGCATTACAGTAGCTCCTGAAACTCAGAGCACATTCCAGGAAAATGCCATTTTACCACTCAAAGAAAGAGGACTAGAATAAATGAAGGCTCAAAACTTCTGCATCTGCATCACTGCTCTCAGTCTATTAAAAATATTTATTGAGACCCAATTAGATGGCAATTAATTGATTGGTCTATATTACTCTATTGTATGATTGTTAGTACACTTGATATCGATGCCCTGTACTAGATAGCTTAGTTACAAGTGGTGCTAGTGGTAAAGAACCTGCCTGCCAGTGCAGGAAATGTAAGAGACATGGATTCAATCTCTGGGTCCAGAAGATCCCCTGGAAGAGGGCATGGCAACCCACTCCAGTATTCTTCTATGGCCAGAGGAGCCTGGTGGGCTGCAATCCAGAAGGTTGCAGAGTCACAACACAACTGAAGTGACTCAGCATGCATGCACACACAACGAACCTGGCAGATACAGACTCTGTCCTCCTGAAACTTACAGAGTACTGGGTAGGTAAATGTTGAGTAAAAAATTACAGTTGCCAAAGTGCACTGTGGTACAGAAGAAATAGAAGATTTCTGGCATTCTGTCATCAGAAGACCTCAGTTCGTGCCTGTGAGGAACTCTTTGATGAGCTCTTGGACCTTGAGTAAGAATTTTTAATCACTGTGAACCTTAGTGTCCTTATCTGCAAAATGGAGACCATTCATTCACGTAATGTTTGTTGAACAGCGTTGGGATTACTTTGGCTTGAATGACAAAGAAGCCTTCACTGGAAATGGTTTTTGAGCTGAGACTTGACTGGTATAAAGACATGAGTCCTGTGGAGCTTGGTGGTGGGGGCAGGTATTCTGGATGCAGGGAATGTGCCTGCAAGGGCTTTGAGAAGGGGGTGAACACAACCTTGTCCTCCACAGCCCAGAGGCAGAATGCTGTCAACTGTCGAGCGAAGAATAGCTTATTGTTTAGTCCTCAACATTTTAAGATATGGTTATTATTCTGAGGTCCATCTAGTCAAAGCTATGGTTTTTCCAGTAGTCATGTATGGATGTGAGAGTTGGACCATAAAGAAGTTGAGCGCCAAAGAACTGATGCTTTGAACTGTGGTGTTGGAGAAGACTCTTGAGAGTCCCTTGGACTGCAAGGAGATCCAACCAGTCCATCCTAAAGGAAACTAGTCCTGAATATCCATTGGAAGGACCGATGCTGAAGCTGAAACTCCAATACTTTGGCCTGACTCATTTGAAGAAAGGACTCATTGGAAAAGACCCTGATGCTGGGAAATATTGAAGGTGGGAGGAGACGGGGATGACAGAGGATGAGATGGTTGGATGGTATTACTGACTCAATGGATGTGAGTTTGGAGCAAGTTCAGAGAGTTGGTGATGGACAAGGAAGCCTGGTGTGCTGCAGTCCATGTGGTCGCAAAGAGTCAGGAATGACTGAGTGACTGAACTGAACTGAACTGATTATTCTGAGAATCTCAAGCCCTAACCTCAAGGAGTTTCCTTTATAATTAAGGAGGGAACATTTGGAGTTTTTCAGTCAGTCAGTCAGTCAGTTCCATCACTTAGTCCTGTCTGACTCTTTGTCACCCCATGGACTTTACCATCTCCCAGAGTTTGCTCAAACTCACATCCATTGAGTTGATGAGGCCATCCAACCATCTCATCCTCGTCATCCTCTTCTCCTCCAGCCTTCAATCTTTCCTAGAATCAGGGTCTTTTCCAAGGAGTCAGTTCTTCGAATCAGGTGGCCAAGTACTGGAGTTTCAGCTTCAGCATCAGTCCTTTCAATGAATAGTCAGGGCTGGTTTCCTTTAGGATGGACTGGCTGAAACTCCTTGCAGTCCAAGGGACTCTCAAGAGTCTTCTCCAACACCACAATTCAAAAGCATCAATTCTTCTGTGCTCAGCTTTCTTTATGGTCCAACTTTCACATTTGTACATGACTACTGGAGAAACCATAGTTTAGACTGGATGGAACTTTGTTGGCAAAGTAATGCCCCTGCTTTTTAATAAGCTGTCTAGGTTTGTCATAGCTTTTCTTCCAAGAAGCAAGCGTCTTTTAATTTCATGGCTGCAGTCACCATCTGTGGTGATTTTGGAGCCCCCAAAATAAAGTCTGTCACTGTTTCCACTGTTTTCCCATCTATTTCCCATGAAGGTTGGGACCAGATGCCATGATCTTTGTTTTCTGAATGCTGAACTTTAAGCCAACTTTTTCACTTTCCTCTTTTACATTCATCAAGAAGCTCTTTAGTTCTTCACTTTCTGCCATAGGGTGGTGTCATCTGCATATCTGAGGTTATTGATATTTCTCCCAGCAATCCTGATTCCAGCTTGTGCTTCCTCCAGCCCGGCATTTTGCATTATGTACTCTGCATATAATTTAAATAAGCAAGGTGACGGTATACAGCCTTGATGTACTCCTTTCCTGATTTGGTACCAGTCTGTTGTTCCATGTTCAGTTCTAACTGCTGCTTCTTGACCTGCATGCAGATTTCTCAGGAGGCAGGCAAGGTAGTCTGGTATTCCTATCTCTTTCAGAATTTTCCACAGTTTGTTGTAATCTACACAGTCAAAGGCTTTGGCATAATCAATAAAGCAGAAGCAGATGTTTTCCTGGAACTCTCTTGCTTTATCCATGATCCAGCGGATGTTGGCAGTTTGATCTCTGGTTCCTCTGCCTTTTCTAAACCAGCTTGAACATCTGGAAGTTCACGGTTCACGTATTGCTGAAGCCTGGCTTGGAGAATTTTGAGCATTTACTAGCGTGTGAGATGAGTGCAATTGTGCAGTAGTTTGAGCATTCTTTGGCATTGCCTTCCTTAGGAATTGAAATGAAAACTGACCTTTTCCAGTCCTGGGCCACTGCTGAGTTTTCCAAATCTGCTGACATATTGAGTGCAGCACTTTCACAGCATCATCTTCCAGGATTTGAAATAGCTCAGCTGGAATTCCATTACCTCCACTAGCTTTGTTTGTTATGATGCTTTCTAAGGCCCACCTGACTTCACATTCCAAGATGTCTGGCTCTAGGTGAGTGATCACACCATCGTGATTATCTTGGTTGTGAAGATCTTTTTTGTACAGTGGAAATCACTAATACTGCACAAATACCTGCAGTTCCACTCTCCTTTTTGGAAGAAAAGCTATGACCAACCTAGACAGCATATTAAAAAGCAGAGACATTACTGTACCAACAAAGGTCCGTCTAGTCTAAGCTATGGTTTTTCCAGTAGTCATGTATGGATGTGAGAGTTGCACCATAAAGAAAGTTGAGCACCAAAGAATTGATGCTTTCAAACTGTGGTGCTGGAGAAGACTCTTGAGAGTCCCTTGGACTGCAGGAGATCAAACCAGTCAATCCTAAAGGAAATCAACCCTAAATATTCATTGGAAGGACTGATGCTAAAGCTGAAACTCCAATACTTCAGCCATGTGATGCAGAGAGCCGACTCATTGGAAAACACCCTGATGCTGGGAAAGATTGAGGGCAGGAAGAAAAGGGGGCAACAGAAGTTGAAATGATTGGATGGCATCATCAACTCAATGGACATGAGTTTGAGTACTATCTCCCAGAGATAGTGAAGGACAGGGAAACTTGATGAGCTGCTGTTTATGGGGTCGCAGGATCAGACATCACTGAGTGACTGAACAACAACAGCCACCCTCTGTAACTAACCCTGCTCCGGGAGGGCAAAGGCCATGATGTTGCATGGTTTGGGCTCCCTGTGGAGCCACTGGCCTTGGGGAAAGCCCTTATGAGGGATCAGGAGCAGAGCCTGGATCCAGGAAGAAATAAGAAGGAGAAAGTGAAGATATGAGGGGGCCAAAGTAGCAGCCCCCAGTGAATAGTAGGCTCACTTGGTTAGGCTCCTGGGGATCAGAATCCCAGTTCTCTCCTGCCTCCTGCCCTCCCCAGAGCACTCAGAACTGTGGATGACAGGTTTCATGGATCCGGCTGTTTAATTCTGGCTTTGTTTCAACTCCAAGATTGGATTTTTTGCTGAAACCTGTGTTAGGGACCATATGGGTATTTCAAAAACCCCACCCCTTCATGTCAGGAAGGCTCCATGCCCACACACCGGTAAATACAAATGAAAACAGATCAGCTCAAAACATGTCCTCTCTGTCTCCTGCAGGCTGGGCCCAGTGGTGACAGATGCAGGAGAGGTGAGGTGCCCCTTGCTGCCGCCCAGTTGGCTGTCCCCCAAGTTCCTCCTGTAGTGGCGATTCTTTGGTCACATGGGCACTTTCTATGAGGAAACTACTCCACCCAAGGCGGGCTTCTCACCTCCAGAAGGAGGCCAGGAAAGCTGCAGTCTTTGCCTCATCTCAGGCACTCGCGTTTTTCTCAGCAGTGTTGGGTGGCGTTTCCCCTCCAGTGGCATGTGGCCCAGTTGCCCAGGGAGGAAGAAGTAGGCCTTTCCCATCCTGGGTAAAACAGAATCCTCTGTCATAGACGCAGTGGCTTCATGTGGAGAGTGGCCTTGTCTCTTGGTGAGTAGTTATCCAGCACAGGGAGAGGGGGCACATTTGGACCTAATGCATAGATTGTTAGTTCTCAGTAGAGAAGAAAACTCAGTTCACAGATGAACCAGAGTAGGTGAGAGCCTTCCTGACATAAATTAAACCCAAGCCCAGACAATACAGGTAAGAGTGGAATCAGGTTTTCTATGAAACTGTAATTGGAGAACTGTTTATTAGTGCTACTGCCTAGATTCAAGGAAAAGGACAAATGACCTCTAGATCAACCCACACATACTTATTGAGAACTTAGTGTTTGCCAAATACTCTCATTTAAAGTCTTTTTTCCCCCAGAGCTGTGCTATTCCTCTAGAGCAGGGTCTGCCAAAGTACAACCCTTGGGCAAAATACAGCCACCTGTTTTTGTCAATAAAGTTTTATTGGAACACAGCCATACCCATTCATGTACCAATTGTTTGTATCTGCTTTCACACTACACAGGCTGAATCAAGTAGTGTGACAGACTGTATGGCCCACAGAGCTTGAAAATACTTACAGTTTTTCCCTTTAAAGAAAAAATTTGCCATCTCTGCTCTCCATTTTTGTATCCTAACAAAGAATTCATAGTGAGGGGTAGCTGGGAGAGGTGGTTAGGAAGGGAGAAGGGAAGTGATGCTCATTGAATGAGACATCTGTGTAGCCACCACAAGCCCTGGAATCAAACAGACTTGGGTTCAAATCCCAGCTCTGTCACTTCCTATCTGTGGGTTTCGGGCAAGTTACTTAGCTTCAGTGTATCTCAGATTCCACATCTGTGCAATGGCTCTGATAGCTGTACTTATCTCACAGGGTGGTCATGAGGATTGGGGTGATTAATGTAAGCATTGGGGTGATTAATGTAAGCACTGCCTAATGCATAATAAGTGCTCCATAGAGAGAAGCTGTTATTTTTTTTATGACTAATGCAGTGTTCCAGGAAATAGGCTAAAACACATCATGTATATTAGCTCAGTTAATTCTTACACTGGCCCTATGAGAAAGGTATTACTAATTCCATTTTTCAGGCAGGAGTCTGTAGCACAGAACATTGCCTTAGATCACAGGGCTCATGGGTGGCCGAGTGGCCAATGTGAACCTATATCCTGTGGATCCTCCAGGAGGGAAAATAGAGAAGCTCCAGGAAACCCAGCGGGGGCTGGGTGACACTCTGGAGAGCCAGACCACCACTCAGAGCTCATGGCAGCACCGTTCCTTGCCCCCAGCGGAAAGTGATGAGCTTTCCCGAGGAGGCCAGAGAAGTGGGGCTTCTCCAAGGATGAAGGCAAGGTGCACCCACCAGCCTGTGAAGGGAATGGATCACTGGGGACCCTGGGCCGTTGGTATCAAGAAGTTAACAAGGTTTGCTTTGGGACATGGGATGGAGTCACATCCATCTCTTGTTGCCCTCACCTCTGATTTCCACCACGGCCTCTTCATGTCATCCTGGGACTGCACAGGACGTGCCTGGGTGGGAAGCGGAGAGCAGGGCTGAGATGAGGATGGTGTTTAATGACACAGTGCATGGAGGGTGAGGGAGGGAAGGATGGTGAAGCTATCAGTTGGTGTCTTGAAGCTAAATCATACATATTTCAAGGCAAACTCCGGAAGCTTTATTTGGTTACCTGGGTCTATTGATGTCACCTGGACTGGATCAATATATCTTCCTGGAGAATTCAGAGGAGAAAAATCTACGTGGGGCTCACTCTGTAGGAAGATCACGTTGGTGCCAGAGTGACAGCTCTGTGAGGAGAGTGTTAAGCGCTCAGACACTGATGTCTCTGCCAACTCCCTGGCCAGAGCCTGCCCCTACCAGTGAGGTAGGGCAAGTGACATGAGGGAAGAGTGAATGAATGAGAAACCATTATGCACTCACACATGAAAGTATTCAGCATTTCCTGAGCTCCTATGGCGTGCCAAGCATGTAGACACCAGGGTTTTAAGACTAATGAGACACCATGTCTATCCTTAGGAACAAGCTTTGGGTTTGCTTTGCCAGTGGAGCTGGCTCTGAAGGAGGCCAGCTCCAGAGCCACTGGCAGAGCAGAGGTGTGACTTCTTTCCCAATGGCCTCTGAGATGCTTTATAGGATGATGAAAGGGACAGGTTGCTCCTCCCAAACCAACCCCCTACCCTCACCCCCATCTCCCAGGGTACAACACAACACCCAAGCCTGAAACCTGAGTCATCATGGTAGCATAGTCACACATTATTTTTTTTTCTACCTCCTTGCTCCTGTCTCCTTTGTTTTATTTTTTTTTAAACCCACAAGTAGGAGGCTTCATTAAGCTAATTAAAAATGCACCAGAGAAAAAGGATGACAGAGAACCACTTGGGTTTTCCTGAGTGCTGCAGGGCAAGCCTTGGCTTTGCTTTCCTTTCTTACAGTCCAAGCTGCCTTGGGGGCCTGTGGCCATGGTAGGCTGAGGGGGAGGTGTGGGAGGAGACACAGCAACAGGACATGGCGGTGGGGAGAAAATATCCTTTCCAAGTAGCTGAGCTAAAACATATGCTGTTAGGCCTTAAGGCCATCTCCATGCCCCTACACAGCCTCCTGGTTGTCCCACTCAAGCCATCTTCTAATAAACTGCAAAAATTACAGTCTGAAAATTGCTGGTTTGCTTTGGAAGAAGCATGCTCATATAAAGCTGTTGCTTCAGGACCTTTAAAAAAGGGGATGCCATAGATTTCTTTTCCAGTACGTGGTTCACCCAGGCATGGGGACAGGTCATCCTTATATCTGTGTGTGTGTTAGCTGCTTAGTCGTGTCTGACTTTTTGCGACCCCATGGACTGTAGCCCACCAGGCTCCTCCGTCCATGGAATTCTCCAGGCAAGAATACTGGAGTGGATTGCCATTTCCTTCTCCAGAGGATCTTCCTGACCCAGGGATCAAAACCGGATCTCCTGCATTGTAAGCGGATGCTTTACCATCTGAGCTACTAGGGAAACCCTTCTTGTATCTAGTCCAAGTCTTTTTTGTTGTTGTCTAAAGCCACAGTTCCCTTGGAGGGGAAGAATGAAACAGATATTTGGGACCATGATCATTGATCTTCTGTAGAAACATCTCACGCTGGAGGACATCTCCAGCCTGCGAATTTGCTCCATTCCTAATATGACATGGACTGTGTCCCATTGCGGTTCACAGTTTGTAATGTAACCCATCTCCCGGGTCCTATGGGATTTGCAGAGGAAAGGGATGCAGTTCTTGTCTTGGGACAGCTGGAGGCAGGGAGAGTGTGGACGCAGGGCTGACATGGGTTGCATCCTGCTCGTTGATGGCTGAGCACACAATGTATTTCTTTCTATCCAGCTTAAGCCTCCTCCTGGGAAAGAGTGACTACTCTCTTTCAACCTCTCCCTTCTACTTGCCCTTAGAGCAACAACTATCTGATGTTTGATCCCTGAGGGAGGCAGTTTCTGGAGGGCTTCTTTCTCCAACCATGGAGGAGCCCACACCCACTCCAGGTCTCTGGTAGCTAGGGTATCAGAAGAAAGCTGCTCCCAGCATGATAAATTAATTAGTTAATGTCTGGGACATCCAATGGTCAACATTTGCAACCTCCCTTATTGGTCTCTCTTTTCTGAGGAGGAAGAAAGAGAGAGAGAAAGAGAGAGAGAGAGAGAGAGAGGAAGAAAGAACACAGGTCAAACCTATAAATTACTATATATTCTTTAAAGCAAAGTACTCAGACACTAGGGTTGTTGTTGTCCAGTTGCTCAGTCATGTCCGACTCTTTGTGAACTCATGGACTGTAGCATGCCAAGCCTCCCTGTCCATCAACAACTGGAGTTTACTGAAACTCATGTCCATTGAGTAGGTGATGCCGTCCAACCATCTCATCCTCTGTCATCCCCTTCTCCTCCTGCCTTCAATCTTTCCCAGCATCGGAGTGTTTTCCAATGAGTCAGTTTTTCACATCAGGTGGCCAAAGTATTGGAGTTTCAGCTTCAGCATCAGTCCTTCCAATGAATATTCAGGGTTGATTTCCTTTAGGATTGACCGGTTTGATCTCCTGGCAGTTCAAGAAATTCTCAAGAGTATTCTCCAACACCACAGCTCAAAAGCATTAATTCTTCGGTGCTCAGCCTTCTTTATGGTCCAACTCTCACATCCATACATGACTACTGGAACAACCATAGCTTTGACTAGACAGACTTTTGTTGGCAAAGTAATATTTCTGCTTTTTAATATGCTGTTTAGGTTTGTCATAGCTTTTCTTTCAAGGAGCAAGCGTCTTTTAATTTCATGGCTGCAGTCACCATCTTCAGTGATTTTGGAGCCCAAGAAAATAAAGTCTGTCACAGCTGTTCTGTGCTTAGCACTCAGTTTTGTCAAACTCTTTGTGACCCTGTGGACTGTAGCTTGCCAGGTTTCTCTCTCCATGGGGATTCTCCAGGCAAGAATACTGGTTATGGGTTGCCATACCCTCCTCCAGGGGATCTTCCCAACCCAGAGATCGAACCCAGGTCTCTGGTATTGCAGGCAGGTTCTTTACCATCTGAGCCTTCAGGGAAGCCCTAGACGCTAGGGACATACACAGTAATTTCCCCTCAGCATTTAATGATGGAAAGTTTTGAACATACATTGAAGTTGAACACCTGTATACCCACAACCCAATTTCTGTCCTTAGCATTGCACAATGCTTGCCTCAGTGAATAATCATTGATTTTTCCATTCTCCTGGAAATTTATTAAACCATCTCAGCTCCCACCCTAGACTACAGACCAAGTGAATTAGAAACTCTGGAGGTGGGCTCAACAATGTGTTTTTAACAAACTGGGTTATTAAGATCCTTGCTCAATTTAAGAACCCCTAAAATTTTTGGATGCATTTCAAGATAAATTGGAGATGTTGGTTGCACTTCCCCTAAATATTTCATTCAGTAAATGTTTATTGAGCACTTACCAGGTGCAAGGCACTATTCTTAATGCTAGGGACACATTCTTTTACAGCTGATAGACTCTAGATAGCTATCATTAAGTTGAGGTACAGAGGAGAGAGGGAGGAGGGAGGGGAAAGAGAGAGAGGCATATGTAAAAGTAATGCAGAGCTGAAAACTTTACATGTGATTATCCTCACATTCAACTGACCAGCAACTGACTAGAAGCAAATCAAACGTAAGCCCATTAAGTTTTTGAGGGACTTGTACTATTAAGAGATTTCAAAATGTTTGCTCAGTGGGATTTAGGAATGTGTTGCATTTCAGGAACTGCTGTGTTTCTTTTATTCTTCCTCCTTTTCACTGGGAATGATTACCGCAATTACATAGTTCTTGTTCAATCACTGTGTATAGCATGGAGTCTGCTCTCCAGGGTGCTGAAGTCAGAGCCCATCCATCTCTCCAAGGACGGACCCAGCATGAAGCAAACCTTGCTGTTGGGTAAACATTTGGACCTCCAAGAAAAATTTCAGAAGTGACCTTCTCAAGCTTTTTTTTAAAAAAACTGTTCTCCAGATTCCATCAATACAAAGAGGAAAAAAGGAAAGAGAAAGGGAAAGAAAGAGAGCCTGAAAATGAGTTTCATTGTGCTACTTTGCTTCACACCAGGTCAGGCAAATAATTAGATCTAAATAAGCAGGATACTCTGAGTCACTGAGTGGTATTCTCTGTATTCTCTAAATACACTCCAAAGTCACTGAGTGGTATTCTCTAAACTTACAGAGTTTAGCTGAATTGATTTTGATGTGTATGTGAAAGGCTTTGTGACACTTGAGGACAGTGATTTTTGTTAAAGTGTGGTCCCTGGATTAGCAGCATCAGTATTATCTGAAAACTAGTTATAAATGCAAAATCTCAGCTCCCACTCCATACTGACTGAATCAGAAACTCTGGAAGTGGGCTCCCATATCTGTTTTTAGCAAATCCTCCAGGTGATTTTGGGAAGTGCTGAAGTTAAAAAACTTCTGCATCGAGACCAATGGTTATCACTTCTGGCTGCACATTAGAATAACATGGAGCTATGTAAAATATTGAGGCTAGGTCCCACTGCTCCTCCCTTCCCAAAGAAAAAGTAAAGCAGAGTTTGTGGGAATGATGTTCAGTTTCTCCTTTGTTTTAAAACATCCACAGGTGGTTCTAGTGTACAACCAGTATTGAATTACTCCCTTAAAATTTTAGAAAACACATAGAAATATCCATTGAGTAATAGTAAGGTACAGTCCCCAACAATATGACCTCTAGTTCATCAGCCTTGCCCTTCTGGTCCCTGAAATGTTTCTGGAGTTCCTTGAAGACTAATTAGACCCACATAGCTGCACAAGGACATCTCACTGATATGAAATAGGAGGATACTGAGAATATTTGCATAAAATTGGCATAATAAGTGGAGTTTTGCTCTCATAGATTATAAGGCTTCATTTGTGCATTGTTTAGATTGACACTATCATATCACAGCTCTCTGATGTGGATACCACATTTGGTTCTTCTCTAATTCTGCACCCACCCTGCCCCATTTCCCTCAATTCCCTGATTCTGAGTGGATGGGGTAACACAGCCACATGGAGTAGAAATCATGAAAAAAAGGATGTTGAAACTTTCCTAAACTATCCTGAGGAGTGCAAATTGGGAGCTCTCAATATATCACCTCTCCACTATTAATGATTGTTGGCTCTCCAGTGAGACAGGATAAAACAGAAAAAAATATGTATGACTGTGCTTTGTAAACTGCAAAGTATTCTAGAAATCTAAGACAGTATTAAAATGTTTTTCTTCTAAAATTAATAATGAGGCAGGTGGGGATCCTTTAGCAGTATTAGTCTGGTTCTAAAAAGCTCAACATTCAGAAAATGAAGATCATGGCATCTGGTCCCATCACTTCATGGGAAATAGATGGGGAAACAGTGTCAGACTTTATTTTTGGGGGGAATCCAAAATCACTGCAGATGGTGATTGCAGCCATGAAATTAAAAGACACTTACTCCTTGGAAGGAAAGTTATGACTAACCTAGATGGCATATTCAAAAGCAGAGACATTACTTTGCCAACTAAGGTCCGTCTAGTCAAGGCTATGGTTTTTCCTGTGGTCATGTATGGATGTGAGAGTTGGACTGTGAAGAAGGCTGAGTGCCAAAGAATTGATGCTTTTGAACTGCGGTGTTGGAGAAGACTCTTGAGAGTCGCTTGGACTACAAGGAGATCCAAGCTGTCCATTCTGAAGGAGATCAGCCCTGGGATTTCTTTGGAAGGAATGATGCTAAAACTGAAGCTCCAGTCCTTTGGCCACCTCATGCCAAGAGTTGACTCATTGGAAAAGACCCTGATGCTGGGAGGGATTGGGGGCAGGAGGAGAAGGGGATGACGGAGGATGAGATGGCTGGATGGCATCATGGACTCAATGGACGTGAGTCTGAGTGAACTCTGGGAGTTGGTGATGGACAGGGAGGCCGGCGTACTGCGATTCATGGGGTCGCAAAGAGCTGGACACGACTGCGCGATTGAACTGAACTGAACTGAAAGGAATCTGAAAGCTGCATGTTGACCACAGCATCTTTGCAGTATTTCTGCTAGATTAGAGTTCTTGGGATCTGTGAACTCAGTTGAAAGTTTAATTTTTAAGACCAACAAATGTTTTGTCTATTTATCCTTTCTCTGGGTTTTATAAAATGATTAGATCTGAAGTCCCATAAAATTCTATCAGATTACATCTTTTTAAGGGCACCATAAAATGGTGTTTTAGAAAGAAGGAGGACACATTTGGGCCATTTGGGGGCCAATATAGCTAAAATGCTTTTCATCTGTCTCACTTGTTTTTTCCTTACATATCAGAGACATATTTTAATCAGTGTTCAGAAATTAGATGGCATTTAAAGAAGCTGAGATTTCAATCATAGCAGGGCTGGTGTTGGCAAAAATTTTTTTTTTATAAATTTATTTTACTTCACTTTAAGCAGATGTCAAAAGGTACTTCTTCATTCTGATGCAAAGCTATTTGAGAGGCATTGAAAACTGCTGCCTTCCAAAGTTGCTTATGGATCCTCCACACTATTCCCCTGCATGACTACCATGATGAGCACCCAAAATAGCATTAGCCTGCAAATATAGGGCACAGGGTGGGAGCTAGGGTTGGGATCAGCCTGTCATGGAAGCTGTGTCTGAGTTAAATAGGAAAGTTGAGCTCCTTCTTCAGGCATCATTCAAATTGGAAGAGATTTCAGATCATTTAATCTTGTAAGCTTTAGATCACTCTGGGTGGGTTTAGACATTAGCCTGGCAATATAACCATTTTCTCTGCCCTCCCACAAAATCAAGGGAGGGAAAAGGTGATGGGTTATGATAGCTCATATCTAAGGCTGGTTCTTGGTATTGTGAAAAAGAATTTTATCCTTCCCATCCTTGTCCTTATTTCTTGCTGTTAGTCTCTTTCTGTATCCTCTGTCTCAGGGCCAAGACTATGGTGAGGCAAGCAGACCCCTATGGTAAAAATGTTAAGGAAGCACTCATTCAGGGTCAAGCGACAATTCTATAGCTATATGAACCTGAGAGTAATTGCTTCCTTAAATTTTGAACTCTGGACACCTTGCTTGCCTCACCCTAGCCCAGGTCCTGCTCCACTCTCTAAATACCTTGTGTTTACATACTAGCTTAGACGAGGAAGTGACCTGTATCCTTAGAAAGATGAATGGATAAGGAAATATACAATGGAATGTCTTTCAGCTTTAAAAGAGAAGGAAACTCTGCCATTTGTGGCAACATGAATGAACCTGGGGAGCATTATGCAAAATGAAATAAGCTAGACACAGAAGGACAAGAAGTATGTGATGCCACTTTTATGAAGAATCTAAAATAGTCAAACTCATAGATGCGGAGACTGGAATGGTGGTTTCCAGGGGCTGGAGGGAGGAAGAAATGGGGAGGTATAAGTCAGATGGAACCAGGCTTTAGTTATGCAAGGTGAATAAGTCCTAGAAATACATTGAGTAGCATACTGCCTGCACTTAACTACACTGTATTGTATACTTAAAAATTTGCTTAGAAGATAGGTTCTATAATGTGCTTCACAAAATACATACATAAATAAAGGGGGTGGGAGAAAACTTTTTAAGGTAATGGAATTTTTATAGCATAGATGGCTTCATGGGTCTATACTTATCTCCAAACTCATCAAATTTATACATTAAATTCAG
>SJXQ01008582.1:0-22330 GCA_006408695.1 Aepyceros melampus | reverse complement strand
AGTGAGAGTGCTTCCCGGCGTTTGGAAACTTCTCTCCCTTTAAAACTCTTTTCCCGGGACAGGACTCCCTTCCCGGGACAGAGCTCCCTCCCCACCTCCTTTGTTTCTCTTTTCATCTTCTGTGTTTTTCCTACCTGTTTTTGAAGACAATGTTCTGCTTTTCTGGATGCCTTATGTCCTCTGCTCGCATTCAGAAGCTGCCCTGTAGAATTTACCCAGCACTGAGATGTTCTTTTGATGAATTTGTGCAGGAGAAAGTGGTCTCTCTGTCCTATTCCTCCGCCATCTTAGGCGCCCCTCCCACTAGCTTTGTTCATAGTGATGCTTCCTAAGGCCCTCTTGACTTCACATTCAAGAATATCTGGCTCTAGGTGAGTGATAACACCATCATGATTATCTGGGTCATTAAGATCTCTTCTGTATAGTTCTGGGTATTCTTGCCACGTCTTCTTAATATTTCCTGCTTCTCTTAGGTCCCTACCATTTCTGTCCTTTAAAGAGCCTCTTGATGAAAGTGAAAGAGGAGACTGAAAAAGCTGGCTTAAACTCAACATTCAGAAAATGAAGATTGTGGCATCTCGTCCCATCATTTCATAGCAAATAGATGGGGAAACAATGGAAACGGTGAGAGACTTTATTTTGGGGGGCTCCAAAATCACTGCAGATAGTGACTGCAGCCATGAAATTAACAGATGCTTGCTCCTAGGAAGAAAAGCTATGAGAACGTAGACAGCAGATTAAAAAGCAGAGACATTACTTTGCCAGTCAAAGCTATGGTTTATCCAGTAGTCATGTATGGTTATGAGAGTTGAACTATGATGCTTGAAATGTGGTGTTGGAGAAGACTCTTGAGAGTCCCTTGGACTGCAAGGAGATCAAACCAGTCCATCCAAAAGGAAATCAATCCTGAATATTCATTGGAAGGACTGATACTGAAGCTGAAACTCCAATATTTTTGCCATCTGATGCAAAGAACTGACTTCTCAGAAAAGACCCTGATAATGGGAAAGATGAAGGCAGGAGGAGAAGGGAACAACCGAGGATGAGATGGTTGGATGGAATCCAAATTTGATGGACGTGAGTCTGAGCAATCTCTGGGACTTGGTGATGGACAGGAAAGCCTGGCATGGTGTGGTCCATGGGGTCGCAAAGAGTCAGACACGACTGAGCGACTGAACTGAACTGAACTTACATGAAACGTTCTTTTGGTATCTCTGATTTTCTTGAAGAGATCTCTAGTCTTTCCCATTCTATTGTCTTCCTCTCTTTCTTTGCATTGATCACTTAGGTTGGCTTTCTTATCTCTCCTTGCTATTCTTTGCAACTCTGCATTCAAATGGATATATATATCCATTTCTCCTTTGCCTTTCACTTCTCTTCTTTTCTCAGCTATTTATAAGGCCTCCTCAGACAACCATTTTGCCGTTTTGCATTTCTTTTCCTTGGGTTGGTTTTGATCACAGCCTCCTGTACAATGTAATGGACCTCCATCCATAGTTCTTCAGGCACTATGTCTATCAGATCTAATTCCTTAAAGCTATTTCTCACTTCCACTGTATAATGTTAAGGGATTACATTTAGGTCATACCTGAATAGTCTAGTGGTTTTCCCAATTTCTTCAATTTAATTCTGAAATTTGCAGTAAGGACTCCATGATCAGAGACACAGTCAGCTCCCTGTCTTCTTTCTGCTGACCGTATAGAGCTTCTCCATTTTAGGCTGCAAAGAATATAATCAATCTGATTTCAGTATTATCCATCTGGTGATGTCCATGTGTAGTGTTGTCTCTTGCATTGTTGGAAAAGTGTGTTTTCTATGACCAGTGCAGTCTCTTGACAAAATTCTGTTAGCCTTCTCCCTGCTTCATTTTGTACTCCAAGGCCAAACTTACCTGTTCTCCAGTTTTTCAGGTACAGGTCTTTTACCTCCTTGATNGATGCTGGGAGGGACTGGGGGCAGGAGGAGAAGGGGACGACCGAGGATGAGATGGCTGTATGGCATCACGGACTCGATGGACGTGAGTTTGAGTGAACTCCAAGAGTTGGTGATGGGCAGGGAGGCCTGGCGTGCTGCGATTCATGGGGTCGCAAAGAGTCGAACACGACTGAGTGACTGAACTGAACTGAACTGAATTTATTGATGAGATCAGGTAGTTTTTTGGGTGATGTCTTTAGGATTTTCTATGTATATTATCCTTCGATCTCTGGCTCCAGAACTGTGGAGTTTGAGGAGTTGGTGCTGGCCTGCTGGCAGACAGGGGTGTGTGTGTGTTCTCAGTCATCTTGTTGTGACCCCATGGACTGTAGCCCACTAGGCTCCTCCATCCATGGAATGCTCCAGGCAAGAATGCTTTTAGGCAGAGCAGGGTATCAAAGGCTGGCTGCAGGGCCCTGAAGGTGTTGGGGAGGTTCCAAGGCTCCCTGGTGTAGGGGGCCTAGTTCTGGGATGGCTGGAGGTTCAGGGGTCTTAAGGCAGCCCACTCGTTGTTGGGTGAGGCTGTGTCCCTACCTGGCCAGCTGCTTGTCCTGAGTTGTCTGATTACTGGTGCCAACAGGCTGGTATGTCATAGTACAAATAAGCTAGAAGGATTCCAAAACTCCATCCATGGAATGCTCCAGGCAAGAGTGCTTTTAGGCAGAGCAGGGTATCAAAGGCTGGCTGCAGGGCCCTGAAGGTGTTGGGGAGGTTCCAAGGCTCCCTGGTGTAGGGGGCCTAGTTCTGGGATGGCTGGAGGTTCAGGGGTCTTAAGGCAGCCCACTCGTTGTTGGGTGAGGCTGTGTCCCTACCTGGCCAGCTGCTTGTCCTGAGTTGTCTGATTACTGGTGCCAACAGGCTGGTATGTCATAGTACAAATAAGCTAGAAGGATTCCAAAATGATATTTGCCAGTACCAGTGTCTCTGTGGTAGAACAACTTTGAAAAACGGCTGCCAGAGTGTCTGTGCCCCCTGGGTAAGCTCCAGTTGCCTCCTGCCTCCCTGGGAGGCTTTCCCAAGGTCATCAGGTAGGGCTGACCCAGGCTTATCCCAAATTATTACTTCTTCCCTGGGTCCTGGAACATGTGAGCTTTTGTGTGCACCCTTTAAGAGAGGATTCTCTATTTCCTCCAGGCCTCTGGCTCTCCTGAAACTAAGCCCGCTGGTCTTCAAAGCCAAATGAGGCTTGTCTTCTAGAGACTTGTCTTCCTGGCACAGAACCCCCAGGCTGGGGAGCCTGACGTAGAGCTTGAACACCTTCCTCCTTTGGGAGAACCTCTGCAGTTGTAATTATTCTCTCTTTCATGGGTTTCCTGCTCAGTGAGTTATTGGTCTTAACTGTACCACATATCTGGCCCTTCTACCCAACTCTTTGTGGTTCCTTCTTTGTAAATTTCATTGTAGAAATTTTCTGCCTTCTACAGGTCTTTCTATTCAATGGTTGCTCTGTAAGTAGTATAAATTTCATGGAAGAGGGTGAGCTAAGGGTCTTCCTACTCTGCCATCTTGGACACTCCCTTGTTAGACTTCTTACATTGTGATAAACAATCTCCAAAATGAAATTTTCCTTCAGCCTTCATGAATAGTTTCTACCAGGCCTTTTCAGCTTTTGCTTGCAACAAAAGCAAAACTCACCAATAGAACTACATTACAATAAAAGGTACTGCCCAGCAAAAGAAATAATCAACAAAATGAAAAGGCAATCTACAGAAAGGGAAAAAATGTTTGCAAACCATCTTTCTGATAAGGGGTTAATATCTAAAATATATAAGGAACTCATAAAACTTAACAGCAATAAAACAAATTATCAGATTTTAAAATGGGCAAAGAATCTGAATAGACACTTTTCCAAAGAATATATACAAATGGCCAACTGATACATGAAAAGGTGCTCAACATCACTAATCATCAGGGAAATGGAAAGCAAAACCACAATAAGATATCCTCTCAAATCTGTTAGAAGTCTATGATAAAAAGACAAGTCATAACAAATGCTGGCAAAGATGTGGAGAAAAGGGAATCTTTATACACTGCTGATGGAAATGTAAATTAGTACAACCCCTTTGGAAAACAGTGTGGAAGTTCCTCAAAAAATTGACACTACAACTACCATATGATCCAGCAATCCCACTCCTGCTTATATATCTGAAGGAAATGAAATTACTGTCTTGAAGAGATGGCTGTACCTCCATATTCACTGCAGCAATATTCACAATAGCCAAGACATGGAAACAACTTAAGTGTCCATTGACAGATGAAAGGTAAGGAAATTGTAGAGTGTGCTTGTGTGTGTATGTGTGCTCATGTGTGCATATACACACAAAGTGGAATATTATTAAGCAACCAAAAGAAGGAAATCCTGCCATTTGTGATAATATGAATGGACTTGGAAGACATTATGCTTAATGAAGTCACACAGAGAAGGACAAATATTTTATGATCTCATTTATATGTGGAATCTAAAAAAAGAAAAACCCAAACTCATAGAAAAAGAGGGTAGATTGATGGTTTTTCTAGAGGCCAGGAGGAAAAAATGAGTAAAGATGTTCAAATGGTACAAACTTCCAGTTATAAGATGAACAATTTCTTGGTATCTAATCTATAGCATGATGACTATAGTTAACAACACTGCATAGTATATTTGAAACTTGCTAAGAGGTTAAATCCAAAAAGTCCTCACCACACACACAAAAAAGGTAGCTATGTGAAGTGATAGCTGTGTTAACTAGCCTTATTTCATGGTAATCATTTCACGAGATATGCATATATTAAATCATCACATTGTACACCTTAAACTTACACAGTGTTATATGTCAATTACATACCAATAAAGTTGGGAAAAAATAAACACTGAATATTAAAAAAAAGAAGAGAGGGTCTGGAACTGACACAGTATCCTTGCCATAGCAACCTACAAGTTAGTGCAGCCAGAGGCCCATGTGGCAGGGATTGTAAAGGTAACAAATACCAGTTGGTGTGCTTATTGAGGACCATCATTAGAATCAGAAAGGCAAAGGAGAAAAGGAAAGATATACTCATCTGAGTGTAGAGTTCCAAAGAATAGCAAGGAGAAATAAGAAACACTTCCTAAGTGATCAATGCAAAAAAAAAAAAGAGGAAAACAATAGAATGGGAAAAACCAGAGATCTCTTCAATAAAATTAGAGATACAAGTTGAACATTTCATGCACAGATGGGCACAATGGAAGAACAGAATCAGGATGGACCTAATAGAAGCAGGAGGTATTAAGAAGAGGTGGCAAGAATACACAGAAGAACTATACAAAAGAGAATAAGATGGCAGAGTGGAAGGGTGTGTGCTCATCTTCTCCAGCAAGACTCCTAAATTCAAACTCACTGCTGAACAACCATCTACAGGAGAATATTGGGTCCTACCAAAAAATGATACCCCACATCCAAGGGCTAATGGGAAGAACCAACAAGATAGTAGGAGGGACAAAATCGCATTTAGAATCACACTCATTTAACCAGCAGTTATATTTTCCAAAGAATAAATATAACCATAATTCACACCTACTGAGTTAACAGGGTCTATACCCTTTCTTGGCCAAAGAAACCTATAAAATAAATTCCTGAAAATTCATTCTCACCCATCTTGCAGGATTCCATATGAGAGTCCACATGTGCTTCAAAAATCAATTTTAAAGTTGTTTGATAAACAAAGAGGAATTGATGAGAAACCAGTGAAGGAATGGTAAGAAAGATATTTTCAAATAAATTTCTGGAAATTCATCCAAATGTTAAACCTACCTGATAAAAGATAAGAAGCATAACCCAGTGTGAATCAACTTGGTTAAACTTAAAACACAACTTCACCATATTATATGATAGAAACATTGAGGGCTTGTCAGAGATCAGCACTGGCAGGTGGGATCTGGCAGGTTTCACAGGTCAAGTCAAGTAACATATGAAGTACTGAAAGGTTAGCTAACTGGGCAGCAGTGAACTCATTGCATTCCACATGTGGTGACTTTTTTCTCTTCTTAAATGTACTAACTTCTGACCTGACTCAGAACTCTTTCTGCTATGATCTGAATGTTTATGTCCCCTCAAAATCCATATGTTGAAATCCTAATATCCAATATGATGGAAGATGGGACCTTTAGGAGATGGTCAGGTCATATGGGTGGAGCTCTCATGAATGGGATTAGTGCCCTTATAAGAAGAAAGCCCCTGGGAGCCCTAGTCCATTCCATCCTGTGAGGATACAAGGAGAAGTTTGTGACCTGGAAGAGAGCACTCACATAATCAGGCTGGCACTCCAATTTTGGACTTCAGCATCCAGAATTGTGAGAAAGAGATTTTTTTGGTTTGTTGATAAATTACCTGGTCTGTGGTATTTTGTTATAGTGGCCCAAATGGACAAAGAAACTTTCTTAAGTGGTTCATCCGTCTGGAATATTATCCCTTTGCCCCATTCAATAACTCAGCTTAAGGCCATCGAATCTGAAAACAAATTTGACAAACTCCTAGTAATCACAGTGACATACCATTTTTTTTTTTTGCACTCACTAATTTGACCAAAATGTAAAGTTCTGGAAAATTCAAATGATAGCAAGAATTTGCACCAATGGCAACTCTCACACACTCTGGTGGGACTATAAGTTGACCAAAACACTTTGGGGAAGAATATTAGATTATCATGCAAAAGTTGAACATCTGCATCCCCTATAATACAACCACTCTCTTCCAGGTATGTTCCCAAGAGAAACTCTCAAATCTACACATCAAGAGGCAGGTACATGGATTTACAGCAGCACTGGATATAATAGTAGAAAACTAGAAATAAGCAAAGTATCAATTACCAGGAGAAGGGAATGAGAACATTCTGATATAGTCATAAAATATGGTCATATACATCAGGGGAAAAAGAACTGCAAGTGCACATAGGAATGTGGATGGAAGTCACAAGCAATTTTCAGTGAATAAAGCAAACTACAGAAGAAATGTAAAATATCTTCCCATTTTTATAAACTTAAAAATTAAGCAAAACTAATGACACATACTCTGGGATAAAGCATTAATGAAAACCAACGGAATGTTTTAAAAGTCAGGATCAGGAATTCCTTGACAGTCCAGTGCTTAGGATTTTGTGCTTTCGTTGCCAAGGGTGCAGGTTCAATCCCTGGTCAGGAAGCGTGGCCAAAAGATAGAAAGGAAAAAAAAAAGTCAATAACTAAGGGCAGTGAGGCAAGACTATAAAGATACACTTTGAAATTTAATAGCAGTGACAGTGTTCTCAGGTTAATGGGTTCATGAGGATTCATGTTATTTCATGGCTGAGTGCTGAAGAATCAACACCTTTGAATTGTGGTGCTGGAGAAGACCCTTGAGAGTCCCTTGGATGGCAAGGCGATCAAACCAGTCAATCCTAAAGGAAATCAACGCTGAATATTCATTGGAAGGACTGATGCTGAAGCTGAAGCTCCAATACTTTGGCCACCTGATGCAATGAGCCAACCCATTGGAAAAGACCCTGATACTGGGAAAAAGTGAAGGCAGGAGGAGAAGGGGGGCAACAGAGGATGAGATGGTTGGATGGCATCACCCACTCAATGGACAAGAGTTTGAGTAAACTCTGGGAGTTAGTGAAGGACATAAAAGCCTGCATGTCCTTGGGGTCACAGAGTGTCAAGCATGACTTAGTGGTTGAACAACATATAGACAGATAGATAGAAAGAAAAACAGAACCTAGATTATCTCTATGCAATGTCATAGTGAAATGCTATATTTTATATTTTCCATTTATATTCCCAGTTTAGCTTGAAAACATCCTAGCTCTGCCACTTTCTGGCTTTGGGAAATTGGGCACGCTACATAGCCATTCCCAGCCTCAATAGACCCATCTGTAAGACGAAGATAATTATACAAAGGCCACAAGGAGAACTGCTGTAGGAATTCCTTGCCTGGTACCTGGCAGTGCTAATAAATGCTACATCCTCTGAGGGACGCTGCATTCAGAGGAGCAAATCCTCCAGTCTGAACCAGTTGTAAGGATTCAGCGAAAGGAGTCAGTCTTATTTGGTTTAAACTCATGTTTTCTCTAGGTGTCCTTCCCACTTCTCCCTCACCCCTGGAGGGAAACAGATCTCTGACCATTAGAGCTCTTTTCAAATGGAACTTGGGGCTTAAATCCCAAAGCATTTGTGTCCCTTGCCCACACGAGGGCAGAACAGACAAAGAATGGTGAAGTGAATACTCATCTGTCAGGATCTCCTTTGGTGGCTGCTCAAGACCTAGAAAGTAATTAATGTCGGACACTGAATAAAATGAGACTGGACAGGCAGCTGAGATCAAAACGGCTTCTTGCCATTTATGTGGCAATAACTAGAGCACAACAGGCATATGAGATTTAAACACCAACGATTTAAAGGTCAACAAGACAAAATTTTCTGTCCTACAGATGCTTTCTTCTACGAAATCTCACCTGAGGTCTCATGGATATTGACATGTGTGTTTGTGAAGGCATTTGAGGGCACATTTGCACACATGCTGTGAGCATGTGCAGGGGAGAAGATAAACGCACTGCACTGGCAGAGAAGTCTTGTGGGTAAGCACAGAGGAATTAGGAGGCGAAGTTGAGAACATCCTTCTCACTGGAAATGCTCAAGCTTGCGATGACAGGGTGCACTGCCAAATGTGGGAAGGGGGCAATTTGAAATTTCGGTCAACGTTGGCTTGGCCTCATCACACCTTAGCAGCAGGCCCTGTGCCACAGAGGTGTGGCTGGGGGCTGCTGTCCTAGGAACAAGCATGTTGGGCTTCCCTTTGCCCCACTTTCCTTTATTAATGGCCCAGGAACATCCTGTGGTATTATCCTATTGTTTACACAGACCACACCAGTACATATTAACTAGACCTCTTGTGCCTGAAATGACATAAGCCCCAGTTCCAATCAGCAAGAGAAGGAATACAGTTCATGTTTGAACAACGTGGAGTTAGGGGCAGAAATTCTCGATTCTCCCTGCAGTTGAAAACTTCACTGTTGACCTCCATATCCACAGCTCCACATCCTGGGATTTATTGGGGGAAAATTCCACATATAAGTAGCACATGCAGTTCAAGCCTGTGTTGTTCAAGGCTCAAGTATATACAGATGCGTATAATAAACCCACCAAAATGGCAGCGATGCAGACGGCCTCAAGAATAATCAGAATTGTGACTCTCCTTGGAAAACTCTCTGTTTTGCATCTCTGTTTCTCTTTATGTCAGTTTTATTCTTTTTAGTTAGCTTAGGCCTACCAACAGTCCCATGGCACAGGCAACTCTGAATTCGTATCCTTGAACTTACCATATGATGAATTCAGGTTTACCATATCAGGTTTACCACCAGTGGTGCTAAAGGAACTTCTTAGCCCAAATTGTTTGAAAAACCTTGAAGACCTCTGGTTCACCTGTCCTGAGTCACATGGCCAAGTATAAACCAACCACTATGGCCACAGATAGGAAATGATTCCTGGTCTAGCCTGAGCCACATGCCCGTCCTTGTTGCCAGCTAGGAGGGATTCTATCACTGCTACCCCTTTCCAGAACCAGGCTGGAGTGGGGAGAAGTGGTTTTCCAAAACATTAGACTTCCCATTCCAAGCAGATAAAACAACTCGTCATGCTTGTGAGGAAATAAGAGGAAGTGCAAGGTTCTATGTATATCCATAAGATGGACTCTATCCATTATTATTATTATTTCATTTACATCTTCTATCTCCTTAATAACTTTGTGTCCATTTGATTTGTCTTTTACTGAGAGTAGTATATGATAGTCTCCCTTATTAGTGTGCCTCTCTCTGTGCTTCCTTGTATCTCCTCTACATTTTGTTCCACTGGTAGATGCTAGATTTGATTGGTAGCCATTCATTTCCTTTCTTGGGTTCTTCTGTTGCCCTTTCTGGCCTCCCTCCTCAAATTTCACTCCATCCTTGCTTTCTGCTTTTAATGTCACAGGTATTATCTGCCGACTTACTTTGCTCACTCTCTAAAGATGAATACACTACATTCAACAGCAAGCTAATATTTCTTGACCACTTAAGCGCTAGGTACTATGCTAAGTGCATTATCTAATATAATCAACACTGGGCCCTCATTCAGAAGCTTCAATTACCGTTCTTCTTTTACAAGTGAAGAACCTAAAGCACAGAAACACCAACTTGCCCAAGGGTCACCAAGTTAGTCAATGGTTGAGCCAGGATTTTAACCCAGTCTGGCCCCAGAACTTTGCTCTGTAATGTATGTAAGTTCACAGATAAGACTCAGAGCACACACCAGACCGTCTGCAAGCAATTACTTCAGGAGAGCAGAATGGGATGGAGAGGGGAAGTGGTCAGTGGGATTCATCATGTTTTACACTGCAACTTTTTACTTTTGACTTTCTTACAAGGAAATCATTCGGATACTAGTTGTGTGATTTTTTTTCCAAGTTTTTAAATTGTGGTAAAATATACATAACCTAAAATTTACCATTTTAACCCTTTTTGAGTGTATAATTCAATAGTGTTAAATACATTCATACTGGCATTAAATACACTCAAAACCATCACCACCATCCATCACGGATTTTTTCTAGCATCCCAAACTGTAACTTGGTATCTACTAAACAATAACTTTGCATTCTCCCTTCTGCCCAGTCCCTGATAACCATCATTCTACTTTCTATCTTTATCAATTTGACTGTTTTAGGGTAGCTCATGTAAGTGTAATCATACATTATTTGGTCTTTTGTGACTGGTTTCTTTCCTAGCATAATTATATTCAAGGTTCATTCATGCTATAGCATGTCTCAGAATTTAATTCCTTTATAAGGGTGAATAATATTTCACTGTTTGCACATACTACAGTTTGTTTATCTATTCATCTGTTGACGGGCATGTGAGTTTTTTCCACCTTTTGGTTCTTGTGAATGATGTTGCTATGACTAGGAGTGTACATGTAGTTGTGTAATATTCTAAAACTCTGAGAAACAACACTCATGGAATGATCCCATTTATGTTCATTATGTGGCTGTCAGGTGCTTGGTAGGCATGTAATGTGTAGAAAAAGATTTGAGAGATGCCCATAAATGGGAAAAGAATGGGGTCATCAAGGAAAAGACTGTGACTTGTTTTCTCAGGTGCTAGCATATTACTTTGCACAGGACAAGTGCTCAATAAGCAGTTATTGGGTCATGATAAGGAATTTTCCTTTTTTTATTGTGGTTTTTCCAAGTCTCAAACCAAAAGACTATAAAGAGCCATAGTGGAACTAAGGTGTAATGTGTCAAAAGAATAAATATCTTGGAATCGTTTTGGTCATAAAAGTGAATTTCATTTGATAGTTCTATCAACTGTTAAGTCTGAAATGAGCCATATATTCGTAGGTCTAGACTTGAGCCAACACCAGCAAATGCAGTTTAAGAATACCTTTTCTAAACCATAGTGTTGTGAGGACATAGGGAAAGAAGTGAATCTAGGTTCTGGAGTGGAAGCCCACTTAAGATATCAGATGCAGTGGCAGACATGGCCCTCAACAGAAATGTAAAAATGCACCTGGCTGAAAATATACACTATTTGTTTTCTAGACCACTGTCTGTTTAGAGAATCCTCAAGCAATTCCTGCTTCTTAACAAAGTCTTCACAAGGAGTAGAAAGTCATCTATTCACGGCAAGAAGTTGCTGTTACCACAGGAGTATAGAGTGTTTGAAAGTGTACAAATCTCATAATCTGGTAGAGAATGTATACCCCTCCAGAAGCTTTCATTTTCAGGTGGAAAAAACAAACCCGGTGTCACCTCCACTTTGGGGCCACTCAGACCTTGCCAGCATTACTAAATCAAAGTGCCAATGGTGCAGAATGTGAAGCCGGAAGCACTCCCAGGCCAGGATCGAGCTCCAGGAGGAAAACAAAACAAAACTGAGCATACAGCATGAGGCCCTAGGCTGCCTCTGGCCTGACCACGCACGCTAGGCCCTTTCAGTCAGAGGCCAATCCCAGGGAGGTCTCGGGACAGGCCGGGCTTCCACTCGAGCCTGCGGATTCACGGCCTACTCTTCCAGGTGCTTTCACTGGGAGTCTGCCACCACTGGGCCCCTTTGGTGCAGAGGCTCTTCCTCCACCAGCCAAGTCAGTACCTTTTTATTCTGTATAGTCTTTAAGATTTTTTTTAATGTACCGTTTTTTAAGTCTTTATTGAATTGATTACATGCATTCTGCTTCTGTTTTATGTTGTGTTGTGGTTTTTTTTTTTTTTTTGGCCCCCCAGAATGTAAGATCTTTGTTCCCCAGCCAGGGATCCAACCAACACCCCCTCCATTGGCAGGAGAAGTCTTAACCACTGGACCAGCAGAGAAGTTCCTATTCTGCATATTTCTATATTTTTGATTTTTCATAATGAGAATAGATTCAAATATTCCTCACAGAGTTTTAAAATGCAATAAAAAATAAAGGTGTCTTAGCAGGCTATGGGTAACAAATATTTAAAGCAATTTTCAAGAGGTCCAAAGAACTGAAGGGATAAAGAAAAGCTGAAATACTTCTCTGTGATTTGAAACTTTTATAAGGTGCATATGCTATGTTTTTAATTAGAAAAAAAATCTAATGGGAAAAATGAACGGAAGGCCTGCAGTGGAACTGCAGTGGTAACTGAGGCCCAGAGGAGGGCATTAGAAAGCCATGAGGTGGAAACCCAGGTAAGGTTCTTCTTCCTCCCTCTCACCTGGAAAAGGATTCTAATTTAGCCAAGCGGGAGCTAGGACAAGCTCAGGTACTATCTAGTGGGGACAGTGTTGGCCAGACTCTGGGAGCAAGATAATTGGATAAAAGGGGGAAATCAGAAAAGTCTAGAGAGATCTAAGGGAAGCAAAAGCAGGAAAAGGCATTCTTCACAGAGGATCGTCAAACACAAGCCCAAGAGCAGAGTCCTGAGGCAGAAGGCTAGAGACATTTCTAGAGCTCTTGGGTTCACAGGCCTGTTTAGAGTCAGTGGCTGAGTCCTTGGAACCTGCCCCTCTGCTTTTTAAAATGCACAGGATAAGGATGGCCCTGCAAACTTAAAACACAGTGTTGGGATTGGCAGGGGCTAGCACAGGGTCAGATCCTGTCTTTATTTAAAATATTTCATATTTTGTACAACATGAATTTTTTGTGGATTCATTTTTATTTTTAAAATATGCATGAAAATGTTATTTATCTTGATTATGGAGTGTTTGGGCACCCCATAAGTTTTCTGCCAAAGGCAAGAGTCTCTCTGAGCCTCATCCTTGTTCTAGCAAAAAGAAAAACAATAACATCAAATTTGAAGCAAGAAATGGGATTTTAAAGCACATCTATTATGTATGATTTTAATCAAAATTGTACCCCAGAATTTCTGAGTTGAAATGAATCTGAATTTCTAACATGCTAGCCATGTGAGCTCACAAAAAAAAAAAAAAATTCATATAAATCTATGTGAAAGCAAAACAAAAAAAAAAGGTACACCATAGCTTTTATATCCATTGGCAATGTGAAATTAATGATAAATTAACTTGGAAGCTACTTCTGAAATATTGGCTTTAACATATTGTTTATCATCTATCCATCACTAGGAAAAATATTGAGTTTTTTGAAAAAAGTGTTGACAGATATTCTTTTCTTTATAAGCACCAAATTAAGATTATTTGATTCAAAAAGCAATAAAGCAACGTCTCTTTTTAGTTTTTTTCCCTTGCTTTACTGAGATATAACTGACACATAACATTGCGTACAAATAGCATTTCTGATCCTTATACAGTTAAAAGTATTTGAAGAGCAGGATTATTTAGAGCTTCAGGGAAAAACTGAATTTTATTTTCCAAAAAATATTTAGTTTTATTCTATTCCAATGACCCCCAAAGAATGGTTTCAAAGACTGCTAGCCATACAGGCTTACCACTTCATCTCTTTTCTATTCATTTTAAAGATGGAGAAACAGACTTAAAGAAAGACTCTTAACACACAACCCGTTTATAAGGGTTACCCTGATTACCCACACCAGCTTTGTTTCCAGCTAACCCCTTCCCAGAATCTTCATTTTGGCCACCTGGACACAAAGTTCCCTTAACCACAAGTTCATGCAATGTTCTTTCCTTCCTATTTGGGTTCAAGGAACTCCTACTCACATTTAAAAACAAATGAATTAAAAATCCTGGGGACAGTTCCAAGATGGTGGAGCAATAGATGAGGAGACCAGTTTCTCCCCCACAAATTCACCAAAAGATCATTTGAATGTTGTGCGACTTCCACAAAACAACTTCTGAATGCTGACAGGGGACACTAGACACCCAGAAAGACAGCCCAATCTCTTCAAAACTAGGTAGGACAAGTATAGAAGAGGAAAACAGAGACAAAAGATTTAGGTCCAGAGACCCGTCCTGGGGATGGAGTCGTAAAGGAGAACTTTCCACACAATAGGAAACCCTCTCACAGACGTGTCTGTGGGGAGCTTTGGACTCAGAGGACAACAAACCGGGAGGAAAAAAAAACCCCACAGAATATGTGCCTAGCTGCAATTATCAGCGGCAAAGTGACACAGACGCTCGCGTCCTTGACCAGCTAGTGAGGGTTGGGCAGGGAAGCCTGGGCTGCTTCATCGTTTGGTTCTTAGGGTAAGGATTGGGCCTGAATGCCCTGAGAACAATCTGATGGAACTAATGTGACAGAGCAACCCAAACCCTAGGATCGCCAGAGAGACAAAAAAAGAAAAGAAAGGGCCTTTCCTGCCAAAAACTCTAATCCTGCATGGTGACCCCTGGTGCGATCACAGAACAATGGATTGCATCCTAGCAAATACCAAAGGAGAGCAAGCTGGCTGCCCAATTAGGGCCCTCCCTCCTGGGAAGCAGAGAGGTAGGTGTGCGACAGCCAGAGCCAGAAGGAAAGGGGTTGCTGCAATCTCGGCCCCAGAGACTGCATCATCCACCAAACTGTGAGCAGACTGCCAGTTGCTAACAGTGTCTTCCTGGGATCCTGGAAGGTTCACATCTACCAGGAGAGTCACAGCCTGAGATCAGCTCCGCAGAAGAGATACACAGCACACTTGGGACTGTGCCCTCATGGTGCACCCTGGAAATGGAGAACAAGTATAAGCAGGGAGAATGGACTATCCGACACTGAACTGACCCCACACTGCCCACAACAGCTCCAGAGAAATTCCTAGATATATTGTTACTATTATCACTTTTTAATTTAAAAAACAATTGTTCTTTATTACTCCTTTAACTTTCATTTTTATAGCCTACTATTCATGGCATCACAAAGTGTCAGACACGATTGAACAGCTGAACTGAACTGATTACTTTTTCAAAAAAAAAAAAAACATTTTTTAAACAAATTCCATACATATTTTTAAAATTTTTGTGATTGATTCTGTTTTGAATTTTTTATGTTGTATTTTTGAGAGTTGAACCTCTATTCTAGGTTTTTCATCTTTGCTTTTTGATATTTGTTATCAATTTTGTACCTTTAAGAATCTAATCTTCAGTATCCATTTTTACTTAGGGATTTTAATTACTGGCTTGATTGTCCTTTCCCCTTTTCACTCTCCCTTTTCTCCTCTGGGTCACCTCTATCTCCTTCCTCCCGCTTCTCTAGTCTATATAACTCTGAATCTCTTTGGGTGTTCTGAGCTGTGGTCATTATTAGAGAAATGCAGATCAAAACCACAATAAGATATCATCTTAGGCTGGTCAGAATGGCTGCCATCAAAAAGTCTCAGTTCAGTTCATTTCAGTTCAGTTGCTCAGTCGTGACAGACCTTGCCACCATGACCCGCCAGTCTTGGTGGCCCCACATGGCATGGCTTAGTTTCATTGAGCTAGACAAGGCTGTGGTCCATGTGATTAGATTGACCAGTTTTCTGTGATTATGGTTTCAGTGTGTCTGCCCTCTTGCAACACCTACCTGGGTTTCTCTTACCTTGGACGTGGGGTTTCTCTTTCCTTGGACGTGGGGTATCTCTTCACTGCTGCTCCAGCAAAGCGCAGCTGCTGCTCCTTACCTTGGACGAGAGGTATCTCCTCACCACTGCCCCTCCTGACCTTGAATGTGGAGTAGCTCCTCTCGGCCCTCCTGTGCCCGTGCAGCCACTGCTCCTTGGATGTGGGGTTGCTCTCCTCGGCCACTGCTCCTGACCTCAGACATGGGGTAGCTCCTCTTGGCCATGCTTCTGCAAGGTCTGTCACAGATGGCATGCTTCTGCTGCGTGATCCATCAAAGCTGGCAACACTAAATGCTGGAGAGAATGTGGACAAGATGGAACCCTCTTAACACTGTTAACACGGGGTCTGCCCTGGTGGCTCAGAGGTTAAAGCCTCTGCCTGCAATGTGGGAGACCTGGGTATGATCCCCAGGTCCAGATTTCCCCTGGAGAAGGAAATGGCAACCCACTCCAGTATTCTTGCCAGGAGAATCCCATGGACAGAGAAGCCTGGTAGGCTACAGTCCATGGAGTCACAAAGAGTCGAACAAGACTGAGTGACTTCACTCACATAACACTGCTGGTGGGAATGCAAACTGATATAGCCACTGTGAAGAACAGTACGGGGATTCCTTTAAAAACGGGAAATAGAACTGCCATATGGCCCACTGCTGGTCATACACACCGAGGAAACCAGAAGTGAAACAGACACATGTACCACAAAGTTCATTGCAGCACTGTTTACAATAGCTAGGACACAGAAGCAACCTAGATATCCACTGGCAGACAAAAGGATAAGGAAGTTGTGGTACATATACACAACAGAATATTCAGTTCCGTTCAGTCGCTCAGTCATGTCCGACTTTTTGCGACCCCATGAATCACAGCACGCCAGGCCTCCCTGTCCATCACCATCTCCCGGAGTTCAAACTCACGTCCATCAAGTTGGTGATGCCATCCAGCCATCTCATCCTCGGTCGTCCCCTTCTCCTCCTGCCCCCAATCCCTCCCAGCATCAGAGTCTTTTCCAATGAGTCAACTCTTTGCATGAGGTGGCCAAAGTACTGGAGTTTCAGCTTTAGCATCATGCCTTCCAAAGAAATCCCAGGGTTGATGTGCTTTAGAATGGACTGGTTGGACTTCTTTGCAGTCCAAGGGACTCTCCAGAGTCTTCTCCAACACTACAGCTCAAAAGCATTAATTCTTCGGCGCTCAGCCTTCTTCACAGTCCAACTCTCACATCCATACATGACCACAGGAAAAACCATAGCCTTGACTAAACAGACCTTTGTTGGCAAAGTAATGTCTCTGATTTCAATATGCTATCAGGTTGGTCATAACTTTTCTCCCAAAGAGTAAGCATCTTTTAATTTCATGGCTGCAGTCACTATCTGCAGTGATTTTGGCACCCAAAAAGATAAAGTCTGATGCTGTTTCCACTGTTTTCCCATCTCTTTGCCATCAAGTAATGGGACCAGATGCCATGATCTTCATTTTCTGAATGTTGAGCTTTAAGCCAACTTTTTCTCTTCTCTTTCACTTTCATCAAGAGGCTTTTTAGTTCCTCTTCACTTTTTGCCATAAGGATGGTGTCATCTGCATATCTGAGGTTATCGATATTTCTTCCAGCAATCTTGATTCCAGCTTGTGCCTCTTCCAGTCCAGCGTTTCTCATGATGTACTCTGCATAGAAGTTAAATAAGCAGGGTGACAATATACAGCCTTGATGTACTCTTTTCCTATTTGGAACTAGTCTGTTGTTCCATGTCCAGTTCTAACTGTTGCTTTCTGACCTGCATACAGATTTCTCAAGAGGCAGGTCAGGTGGTCTGGTATTCCCATCTCTTTCAGAATTTCCCACAGTTTATTGTGATCCATACAGTCAAAGGCTTTGGCATAGTCAATAAAGCAGAAATAGATTCTTACTCACCTATAGAAAGGAATGCATTTAAGTCAGTTCTAATGAGATGGATGAAACTGGAGCCTATTATACAGACTGAAGAATGTCAGAAACACCAGTACAGTATATTAACGCATATACATAGAATTTAGAAAGATGGTGATGGCAATCCTATATGCAAGGCAGCAAAAAAAAAAAAAAAAAAAAAATTCCCATGTGTAAAGAACAGACTTTTGGACTGTGTGGTAGAAAGTGAAGGTGGGATGATTTGAGAGAATGGCATTGAAAACATGTATATTGTGGGGGCGGTCCTAAGATGGCAGACAGGGAGACCACTTTCTCCCCCACCAATTGCTTGAAAGAATATTTGAACGCTGAGTAAATTCCACAAAACAACTTCTGAATGCTGGTAGAAGACATCAGGCACCCAGAAAGGCAGCCCATTGTCTCGAAACTAGGTAGGAAAAAATATAAAAGATAAAAAGAGAATAAAAAAAGGTAGGGACTGACATCCATCTGGGGAAGGGAGTCTTAAAAAAGAGAGGTTTCCAAACACCAGGAAACTCTCACTGGCGTGTTTGTGGTGAGCCTTGGATCCTCAGAGGGCAACATAACTGGGAGGAAAAATAAATAAATTATTAAAACCCCACAGATTATGTGCCTAATGGCAACTCTCAGTGGAAAAGCAGCGCAGACGCTCGCATCTGCCACTAGCAAGCAGGGACTGGACAGGGAGGCGCGAGCTGTGTTGATTAGGGTAAGGACCAGGCCTGAATCCCCTGAGGGCAATCTGAGGGAACTAACCTGAGATAGCAACCCAGACTGTGGGATAGCTATCCCGCGTGCATACATACTTCCCTGGTGGCTCAGATGGTAAAGCATCTGCCTACAATGCCCGCTCACAGAACAAAGGACTGAGCAGAGCTAGCTGGCTGCAGACTGGCCCATCCCCCACCGGAGACAGGCAGACGAGGGCAGCCAGAGCCAAAAGAGGGCAATCGTGGCCCCAGAGAGGCATCATCTACCAAACTGCAAGCAGGCTTCATTGCTAACCAAGACTTCTTAAGATTCTGGATGGTTGACATCTGCCGGGAGGGTTGCAGCCAGAGATCAGCTCCCCAGAAGAGACACATGGCACACCTGAGAAGGCACACTGGTTGTACACCCAGAAAACTGAGCATCTGGGATGGGGGAGGCGATAAGATGCAGCCCCCAATTAGAGGTAACTGCACTTGCCAAGCACCTGATCACCTGAGGTGCTCAGACCTGGGAAGGGCACAAAACGCAAGCCCAACCAATTGTGCCCCTTTTTGGAGTACCTGAGAACCTGAACTTGAGTGGCTTAGACCTGGGAAGTACATGCAACCCAGGGGCCTGCCTGAGACAGCTTCTGGCAGAACAACCTAGAGCCTAAACAGTGTAGACTGGGAAAGCACACATGCCATGAGCGGGGCCAAACCCAGGGTGGCAGGACATTGCAAGCAATCCCCACACAGGTCAGTGATATTTGTTTGTAGTGTTCCTCCCTCCCCACAGCAAGACTGAACAAGTAAGCCTTAAAAAGTAACCACCACTGCCCTCTTGTGTCAGGGCCGAAATTAGACACTGAAGAGACCAGCAAACAGAAGAAGCTAAAATAAACAGAGGGAACCACTTTGGAAGTGACAGGGGTAATAGATTAAAACCCTGCAGTTAGCACCAACTACATAGAAGGGGCCTATAGATCTTGAGAACTATAAGCCGGATCAAGGAGCTATATGAAAATGAACTGACCCCACACTGTCCACAACAACACCAGAGAAAGTCCTAGATATATTTTTACTATTATCATTTTTTTAATTTTTAATTTTTTTCATTTTAAAGTCCTCTATTACTATTTAATTTTCATTTTTATAACCTACTATTACTTTGCAAAAAAGGACCCTCTTTTTAAAGCAAACTTCATATATATATATATATATCAGAGAAGGCAATGGCACCCCACTCCAGTACTCGTGCCTGGAAAATCCCATGGGCAGAGGAGCCTAGTAGGCTGCAGTCACGGGGTCGCTAAGAGTCAAACACGACTGAGCGAATTCACTTTCACTTTTCACTTTCATGCACTGGAGAAGGAAATGGCAACCCACTCCAGTGTTCTTGCCTGGAGAATCCCAGGGACGGGGGAGCCTGGTGGGCTGCCGTCTATGGGGTCGCACAGAGTCGGACACGACTGAAGCGACTTAGCAATAGCAGCAGCATGTTATAATCCTTGTGACTTTGTTTTTTTCTTTAATATTGTATTTTTGAGAATCTAACTCTTGATGAAAGTAAAAGAGGAGAGTGAAAAAGTTGCCTTAAAGCTCAACATTCAGAAAATTAAGATCATGGCATCCGGTCCCATCACTCCGTGGGAAATAGATGGGGAAACAGTGTCAGACTTTATTTTTTGAGGCTCCAAAATCACTGCAGATGGTGATTGCAGCCATGAAATTAAAAGATGCTTACTCCTTGGAAAAAAGTTATGAGCAACCTAGATAGCATATTCAAAAGCAGAGACAATACTTTGCCGACTAAGGTCCGTCTAGTCAAGGCTATGGTTTTTCCAGTAGCCATGTATGAATGTAAGAGTTGGACTGTGAAGAAGGCTGAGCGCCAAAGAATTGATGCTTTTGAACTATGGTGTTGGAGAAGACTCTTGAGAGTCCCTTGGAGTGCAAGAAGATCCAACCAGTCCATTCTGAAGGAGATCAACCCTGGGATTTCTTTGGAAGGAATGATGCTAAAGCTGAGACTCCAGTACTTTGGCTACCTCAGGCGGAGTTGACTCACTGGAAAAGACTTTGATGCTGAGAGGGATTGGGGGTAGGAGGAGGAGGGGACAACCGAGGATGAGATGGCTGGATGGCATCACGGACTCGATGGATGCAAGTCTGAGTGAACTCCGGGAGTTGGTGATGGACAGGGAGGCCTGGCGTGCTACAGTTCATGGTGTCACAAAGAGTCAGACATGACTGAGCAACTGAACTGAACTGAACTGAACCTCCACTCTAAATTTTGATCTTTGCTTTTTGGTATTTGTTATCAATTTTGTAGCTTTAAGAACCCAACCTTCAGTACCCATTTTTCCTTGGGAGTGAGATTACTGGCTTGATTGCTCTCTCCCCCCTTGGACTCTCCTTTTTCTCCACCAGGTCATCTCTATCTCCTTCCTCCTCCTTCTCATCTCTACCCAATTCTGTGAATCTCATTGTGTGTTCCAGGATGTGGAGAACACTTAGAGAACTTATTACTGGCTAGATCTGTTTCTCTTCTTTTGATTCCCCCTTTTATCCTCCTGGCCACCTGTCTCTTCCTCCCTCTTTTCTTCTCTGTGTAATTCCATAAACATCTCTGAGGGATCCAGACTGAGGGAAGCACATAGGGAACTGATTACTGGCTAGCTTGCTCTCTCCCCTTTTGATTCCCCCATTCTCCTCCTGGTCACCTCTATCTCCCTCTTCCCTCTTCTATTCTCCATGTAACTCTGTGTACCTCTCAGGTGTCCCTCACTGTGGAAAAACTTTTCATCATAAATCTAGCTATCTTACCATTGGTGCTATATAGATGGAGAAGTCTTGAGGCTACTGTAAGAATAAGACTGAAATCCAGAGGCAGAAGGTTTAAGTTCAAATCCTGAGAACACCATAGAACTCTTGACTCCAGGAAACTTTAATCAATAGGTGCTCATCAAATGCCTCCATACCTACAATGAAACCAAGCACCACTCAAGGGCCAACAAGTTCCAGAGCAACACATACCACACAAATTCTCCAGCAAAACAGGAACACAGTCATGAGCTTCAATATATAGGCTGCTCAAAGTCACACCAAACCCACTGACATTTCAAAACTCATTACCATACACTTTTGCACTCCAGAGAGAAGAAATCCAGCTCCATCCACCAGAACACTGACACAAGGTTTCCTAACCAGGAAACCTTGACAAGGCACTCATCCAACCCCATCCACAGTGACGAACCTCCACAATAAAGAGGAACCACAAACCGCTGGGATACGGAAGGGCCACCCCAAACACAGCAATATAAGCAAGATGAAAAGGCAGAGAAATACCCAGCAGGTAAGGGAACAAGATAAATGCCCATCAAATCAAACAAAAGAGGAAGAGATAGGGAATCTACCTGATAAATAATTCCGAATAATGATAGTGAAAATGATCCAAAATCTTGAAAACAAAATGTAGTTATAGATAAATAACCTGGAGACAAGGATCGAGAAGATGCAAGAAAGCTTTAACAAAGACCTAGTACAAATAAAAAAGAGTCAATATATAATGAATAATGCAATAAATGACATCAAAAACACTCTGCAGGGATCCAACAGTAGAATAATGGAGGCAGAAGATAGGAATAGTGGAGTAAAAGTTAGAATGGTAGAAATAAATGAAACAGAGAAAAAAAGAATTAAAAGAAATGAGGACTACCTCAGAGACCTCCAGGACAGTGTTAAACGCCCCAACATTCAAATCATAGGAGTCCCAGAAGAAGAAGACAAAAAGAAAG